>JARACY010006106.1:0-18856 GCA_029255725.1 Scrobipalpa atriplicella
TTAGAGCAATTTGATCGCTATATAAGTTTCAATTGGGTGGAATTTGCTATATTTTCATGTTTTAATAATATGATTAATACTGTAAGGCTCGTATTTATAAAGCGTCTCAAGAGTGAGAGCAATATTAAGTATGGATTTGACAGGTCGTTTTGTACTGAAGTTACAATTCTGATACGAACTCAAACTTGCTGTCACTCGAGCTGATTATAAATACGGGCCTTAGTGTCAATTTCCAAAAGTGTAGAGAGTTTACAATTTTGCATAAAATCGTAGTAAGGTTTCCTTTGGCTGTCCTTGCCATAGGGCCTATGATTTAGAGGTCTTTTTGAGGTCAAGGTCGGGTCGGGCCCGGGGCGGGACGGCACCCCGGACGAGAATTTTAAATTTCCTGGAAGCAACATGTAGAGCCGTAGGCAGTCAGTCATTTTCCTCTGCCCAAAGTTTACCGGTAGGTATATAAAAAAAAATCACAATACACAAATTAGTTACACTTTATTTATTACTAGCTGGTGCCTGCGACTTCGTTCGCGTGAAAGGTTGGGTACACTTGTTTTTTAATTCTTTTTAATCTACTGCATTACTTTATGAATGCTGTGTTCACCTGTTATTGGTACTCATATAAATTTTACTTGCCTTGAAATTTTTTTAAAAAAGAAACTGATGTAATTTATAGAGATGGCTCCAAATGTACGCATTCTTTTTAGGTTGAATAATAATAAATTAATAGAATGTAACGTCTGCTTTTCTTCCCAGCGGCCTCAATTAAGAAATAAATATATGGATTCGAGAACTTTGATGAAAAATCTGGATTTTAGGAAGCAGTCGTGACTCAGCCTCAGGAAAACAGGCCAGATTATAATGTATGTGTGTGCATGTTTAATAACAATTAAGTGATAATATTCTAGGTATAATTTATCTACTTTATGTTGAAGATAAAATATATTATGAAACTTAAAATCCATGATTATTCTATTATCGGTAGCCAATCTATCTATATTGTATACTATTAATGCTATTCAAAGTGCCTGATATAAAACTTGCTGCAATATTGTTGGACTTTTATATTAGGAGAAAAATAATTTGTAACTTTGTCATTTCACAACTTTGCATTGAATCGAGTTGCTGAAATATTGTTATTGATTACTGATAATATATATTTATTTTATCATCCATATATGCCTAAATAAACAGTAGATTTAATATAGATAACAACATGAAAAGCTTTCGCGTTGAGCTCGATTAACCTATATTGCTACCTGAATAAATGTCTACATACATAAAATCACGCCTTTATCCCTAATGGGGTAGGCAGAGCAAAACTGACCTCAACAAAGGTCGTTCCGCCACGTCTGAACCTTTGAATTTATTTGTAGGTGTGTGCAGGTTTCCTCACGATGTTTTCCTTCACTGTAAAAGCGCTGAATAAACGTACATATGAAATTCGAAAACCGAAAACCACATTGGTAAACACATTACTGAAAGAAATATAACCTACAAAAAATTGTTTATTGGTAAAGATTGCAGCTACTTAATTATACATTTCTAAAATACTATCATAATAGTATTTTAGAAATGTATAATTAAGTAGCTGCAATCTTTACCAATAAACAATTTTTTGTAGGTTATATTTCTTTCAGTAATGTGTTTACCAATGTGGTTTTCGGTTTTCGAATTTCATATGTACGTTTATTCAGCGCTTTTACAGTGAAGGAAAACATCGTGAGGAAACCTGCACACACCTACAAATAAATTCAAAGGTTCAGACGTGGCGGAACGACCTTTGTTGAGGTCAGTTTTGCTCTGCCTACCCCATTAGGGATAAAGGCGTGATTTTATGTATGTAGACATTTATTCAGGTAGCAATATAGGTTAATCGAGCTCAACGCGAAAGCTTTTCATGTTGTTATCTATATTAAATCTACTGTTTATTTAGGCATATATGGATGATAAAATAAATATATATTATCAGTAATCAATAACAATATTTCAGCAACTCGATTCAATGCAAAGTTGTGAAATGACAAAGTTACAAATTATTTTTCTCCTAATATAAAAGTCCAACAATATTGCAGCAAGTTTTATATCAGGCACTTTGAATAGCATTAATAGTATACAATATAGATAGATTGGCTACCGATAATAGAATAATCATGGATTTTAAGTTTCATAATATATTTTATCTTCAACATAAAGTAGATAAATTATACCTAGAATATTATCACTTAATTGTTATTAAACATGCACACACATACATTATAATCTGGCCTGTTTTCCTGAGGCTGAGTCACGACTGCTTCCTAAAATCCAGATTTTTCATCAAAGTTCTCGAATCCATATATTTATTTTCTTAATTGAGGCCGCTGGGAAGAAAAGCAGACGTTACATTCTATTAATTTATTATTATTCAACCTAAAAAGAATGCGTACATTTGGAGCCATCTCTATAAATTACATCAGTTTCTTTTTTAAAAAAATTTCAAGGCAAGTAAAATTTATATGAGTACCAATAACAGGTGAACACAGCATTCATAAAGTAATGCAGTAGATTAAAAAGAATTAAAAAACAAGTGTACCCAACCTTTCACGCGAACGAAGTCGCAGGCACCAGCTAGTAATAAATAAAGTGTAACTAATTTGTGTATTGTGATTTTTTTTTATATACCTACCGGTAAACTTTGGGCAGAGGAAAATGACTGACTGCCTACGGCTCTACATGTTGCTTCCAGGAAATTTAAAATTCTCGTCCGGGGTGCCGTCCCGCCCCGGGCCCGACCCGACCTTGACCTCAAAAAGACCTCTAAATCATAGGCCCTATGGCAAGGACAGCCAAAGGAAACCTTACTACGATTTTATGCAAAATTGTAAACTCTCTACACTTTTGGAAATTGACACTAAGGCCCGTATTTATAATCAGCTCGAGTGACAGCAAGTTTGAGTTCGTATCAGAATTGTAACTTCAGTACAAAACGACCTGTCAAATCCATACTTAATATTGCTCTCACTCTTGAGACGCTTTATAAATACGAGCCTTACAGTATTAATCATATTATTAAAACATGAAAATATAGCAAATTCCACCCAATTGAAACTTATATAGCGATCAAATTGCTCTAATGATAATGTCCAATTTATAAGATGATATTTCGATGATGATGACATGATGACATTGATCTCATAGGGTATTCGACTGATGTATTCCTGTGGGATATCTTATTCAGCTTTCACCGTAAGGTGAATAGCTAGCAGGTATTTTGATATGGGGAAATATTTACCCGGAAAATCGGGTACAGTTTGAGAGCGGCCCGAACTTGACCCGCCTGCCTACGTCACAGGAAGTGACGTCAAAAACAGCCACTGGAATTTTTATAAATTTTTTTGTACGTGCTTTTTACCTTTGTATGGCGAAATTGGAGCTTTTTCTTTCTTTCCTTAGTTTTTCTTTTAGTTTTTTTTTTATACTTGCAAATTAGTTATATTATAATCCATTTTTGTCTTAACCTACCGAAATTTTAATTCAATGTTCTTCCAAAGCCTCTATTTCCGTTTTTTCTAAGGAATCTTAATCTGATTTTAATTTAATTTAAGGGTCTTATAAATCAAAGTATTCCATTATAGTGTAAATATTAAATTAACTGGCTTTAATTAAGTTACTTATTAAAGGAGTTTATCTATTTCTAATAACTACTAATTACTTCTTTTTAGTAGAGTTTAATAACGAATCTGTATTTATGTAGGTAGAGGCTATTATTATGTTTTCAAAACAGAAAAAAGATACATCAAACAGCAACCAAGTATACAACTCAAGAAAGTTAATTATATGTATTAAAAATGGTAGGTTAAGACAAAAATGGATTATAATATAACTAATTTGCAAGTATAAAAAAAAAACTAAAAGAAAAACTAGCATAAAGTCAGCTGTTCATTTCTATTTCTATTATCTTTCTAATTAGAAAGTGACCGGACTATCATAATAGTATTTTAGAAATGTATAATTAAGTAGCTGCAATCTTTACCAATAAACAATTTTTTGTAGGTTATATTTCTTTCAGTAATGTGTTTACCAATGTGGTTTTCGGTTTTCGAATTTCATATGTACGTTTATTCAGCGCTTTTACAGTGAAGGAAAACATCGTGAGGAAACCTGCACACACCTACAAATAAATTCAAAGGTTCAGACGTGGCGGAACGACCTTTGTTGAGGTCAGTTTTGCTCTGCCTACCCCATTAGGGATAAAGGCGTGATTTTATGTATGTAGACATTTATTCAGGTAGCAATATAGGTTAATCGAGCTCAACGCGAAAGCTTTTCATGTTGTTATCTATATTAAATCTACTGTTTATTTAGGCATATATGGATGATAAAATAAATATATATTATCAGTAATCAATAACAATATTTCAGCAACTCGATTCAATGCAAAGTTGTGAAATGACAAAGTTACAAATTATTTTTCTCCTAATATAAAAGTCCAACAATATTGCAGCAAGTTTTATATCAGGCACTTTGAATAGCATTAATAGTATACAATATAGATAGATTGGCTACCGATAATAGAATAATCATGGATTTTAAGTTTCATAATATATTTTATCTTCAACATAAAGTAGATAAATTATACCTAGAATATTATCACTTAATTGTTATTAAACATGCACACACATACATTATAATCTGGCCTGTTTTCCTGAGGCTGAGTCACGACTGCTTCCTAAAATCCAGATTTTTCATCAAAGTTCTCGAATCCATATATTTATTTCTTAATTGAGGCCGCTGGGAAGAAAAGCAGACGTTACATTCTATTAATTTATTATTATTCAACCTAAAAAGAATGCGTACATTTGGAGCCATCTCTATAAATTACATCAGTTTCTTTTTTAAAAAAATTTCAAGGCAAGTAAAATTTATATGAGTACCAATAACAGGTGAACACAGCATTCATAAAGTAATGCAGTAGATTAAAAAGAATTAAAAAACAAGTGTACCCAACCTTTCACGCGAACGAAGTCGCAGGCACCAGCTAGTAATAAATAAAGTGTAACTAATTTGTGTATTGTGATTTTTTTTTATATACCTACCGGTAAACTTTGGGCAGAGGAAAATGACTGACTGCCTACGGCTCTACATGTTGCTTCCAGGAAATTTAAAATTCTCGTCCGGGGTGCCGTCCCGCCCCGGGCCCGACCCGACCTTGACCTCAAAAAGACCTCTAAATCATAGGCCCTATGGCAAGGACAGCCAAAGGAAACCTTACTACGATTTTATGCAAAATTGTAAACTCTCTACACTTTTGGAAATTGACACTAAGGCCCGTATTTATAATCAGCTCGAGTGACAGCAAGTTTGAGTTCGTATCAGAATTGTAACTTCAGTACAAAACGACCTGTCAAATCCATACTTAATATTGCTCTCACTCTTGAGACGCTTTATAAATACGAGCCTTACAGTATTAATCATATTATTAAAACATGAAAATATAGCAAATTCCACCCAATTGAAACTTATATAGCGATCAAATTGCTCTAATGATAATGTCCAATTTATAAGATGATATTTCGATGATGATGACATGATGACATTGATCTCATAGGGTATTCGACTGATGTATTCCTGTGGGATATCTTATTCAGCTTTCACCGTAAGGTGAATAGCTAGCAGGTATTTTGATATGGGGAAATATTTACCCGGAAAATCGGGTACAGTTTGAGAGCGGCCCGAACTTGACCCGCCTGCCTACGTCACAGGAAGTGACGTCAAAAACAGCCACTGGGAATTTTTATAAATTTTTTTGTACGTGCTTTTTACCTTTGTATGGCGAAATTGGAGCTTTTTCTTTCTTTCCTTAGTTTTTCTTTTAGTTTTTTTTTTTATACTTGCAAATTAGTTATATTATAATCCATTTTTGTCTTAACCTACCATTTTTAATACATATAATTAACTTTCTTGAGTTGTATACTTGGTTGCTGTTTGATGTATCTTTTTTCTGTTTTGAAAACATAATAATAGCCTCTACCTACATAAATACAGATTCGTTATTAAACTCTACTAAAAAGAAGTAATTAGTAGTTATTAGAAATAGATAAACTCCTTTAATAAGTAACTTAATTAAAGCCAGTTAATTTAATATTTACACTATAATGGAATACTTTGATTTATAAGACCCTTAAATTAAATTAAAATCAGATTAAGATTCCTTAGAAAAAACGGAAATAGAGGCTTTGGAAGAACATTGAATTAAAATTTCGGTAGGTTAAGACAAAAATGGATTATAATATAACTAATTTGCAAGTATAAAAAAAAAACTAAAAGAAAAACTAAGGAAAGAAAGAAAAAGCTCCAATTTCGCCATACAAAGGTAAAAAGCACGTACAAAAAAATTTATAAAAATTCCCAGTGGCTGTTTTTGACGTCACTTCCTGTGACGTAGGCAGGCGGGTCAAGTTCGGGCCGCTCTCAAACTGTACCCGATTTTCCGGGTAAATATTTCCCCATATCAAAATACCTGCTAGCTATTCACCTTACGGTGAAAGCTGAATAAGATATCCCACAGGAATACATCAGTCGAATACCCTATGAGATCAATGTCATCATGTCATCATCATCGAAATATCATCTTATAAATTGGACATTATCATTAGAGCAATTTGATCGCTATATAAGTTTCAATTGGGTGGAATTTGCTATATTTTCATGTTTTAATAATATGATTAATACTGTAAGGCTCGTATTTATAAAGCGTCTCAAGAGTGAGAGCAATATTAAGTATGGATTTGACAGGTCGTTTTGTACTGAAGTTACAATTCTGATACGAACTCAAACTTGCTGTCACTCGAGCTGATTATAAATACGGGCCTTAGTGTCAATTTCCAAAAGTGTAGAGAGTTTACAATTTTGCATAAAATCGTAGTAAGGTTTCCTTTGGCTGTCCTTGCCATAGGGCCTATGATTTAGAGGTCTTTTTGAGGTCAAGGTCGGGTCGGGCCCGGGGCGGGACGGCACCCCGGACGAGAATTTTAAATTTCCTGGAAGCAACATGTAGAGCCGTAGGCAGTCAGTCATTTTCCTCTGCCCAAAGTTTACCGGTAGGTATATAAAAAAAAATCACAATACACAAATTAGTTACACTTTATTTATTACTAGCTGGTGCCTGCGACTTCGTTCGCGTGAAAGGTTGGGTACACTTGTTTTTTAATTCTTTTTAATCTACTGCATTACTTTATGAATGCTGTGTTCACCTGTTATTGGTACTCATATAAATTTTACTTGCCTTGAAATTTTTTTAAAAAAGAAACTGATGTAATTTATAGAGATGGCTCCAAATGTACGCATTCTTTTTAGGTTGAATAATAATAAATTAATAGAATGTAACGTCTGCTTTTCTTCCCAGCGGCCTCAATTAAGAAATAAATATATGGATTCGAGAACTTTGATGAAAAATCTGGATTTTAGGAAGCAGTCGTGACTCAGCCTCAGGAAAACAGGCCAGATTATAATGTATGTGTGTGCATGTTTAATAACAATTAAGTGATAATATTCTAGGTATAATTTATCTACTTTATGTTGAAGATAAAATATATTATGAAACTTAAAATCCATGATTATTCTATTATCGGTAGCCAATCTATCTATATTGTATACTATTAATGCTATTCAAAGTGCCTGATATAAAACTTGCTGCAATATTGTTGGACTTTTATATTAGGAGAAAAATAATTTGTAACTTTGTCATTTCACAACTTTGCATTGAATCGAGTTGCTGAAATATTGTTATTGATTACTGATAATATATATTTATTTTATCATCCATATATGCCTAAATAAACAGTAGATTTAATATAGATAACAACATGAAAAGCTTTCGCGTTGAGCTCGATTAACCTATATTGCTACCTGAATAAATGTCTACATACATAAAATCACGCCTTTATCCCTAATGGGGTAGGCAGAGCAAAACTGACCTCAACAAAGGTCGTTCCGCCACGTCTGAACCTTTGAATTTATTTGTAGGTGTGTGCAGGTTTCCTCACGATGTTTTCCTTCACTGTAAAAGCGCTGAATAAACGTACATATGAAATTCGAAAACCGAAAACCACATTGGTAAACACATTACTGAAAGAAATATAACCTACAAAAAATTGTTTATTGGTAAAGATTGCAGCTACTTAATTATACATTTCTAAAATACTATTATGATAGTCCGGTCACTTTCTAATTAGAAAGATAATAGAAATAGAAATGAACAGCTGACTTTATGCTAGTTTTTCTTTTCATGACCTTTCAACAATAGTCTTTTCCAACTCTCACATCGTGTCTGAAAACAAAACGACACCATTTTCAAGTTTTTTTGCATAAGAATGAAAATGGCGCTCTAGTGCGAGACAAATTTTTCACTTTGGGGTTCTTAAATACATAAAATAGCGCCTTTATTAGTATCGTAACGGCCATGCAAACATTGAGGATTATTTCAGCAATGTATATTGCTATATTGTATAGCAATTATCTATTACTTCTACTAGATTACAGTGTAAATAGCTCGGAAGAGAAGCAGCTATTATTTTTTTATGGTTGTCAGTATGGAAGGAGACATTCGTTTAAATTAAATAATTATAAAAGCATAAAAGTAACAGGACACACAATAATACGTAGTTTATTGTTATGAAGGTTAGGTTATTTACCCAGGGAACCCTAAAGGCCGTTACATAACTGACTGAGTAGCAGCCATCATTAGCCTCCAGCTCGCCAGGTCTCTCGGCACAATTGAGAGCGAGTTGACCCACATCACTGCTATACTGGAATCAATAGCTAGTGACACTTTTTGAGGGGAAATCTTGGAGGCAGCTACAAAATATTTGTAGGTTAGGTACTAGGTAATATCTTCTAACCCTTACCACCCTTATGAAAGTCACTCTGCATTTATTTATTTATCCTTCCATGCTGGACTGGGAGCGATAAAAAAACATAGAATGTGCCAGCTATATCTCCTCCTGGGCATGCTGTATAAACCAGCTAAGGGATCGAGGGTTTCAGTATATTGTAATTTAGGCGATGGGTTGACAACCTGTCACTACAGCAATATACTTCTCTATCTAAAATACCCTCAAAACTTCTCAGACATGTCGGAACGACCTTTGTCTAGGTCGTTTACGCTCTGCCTACCCCATTAGGGATAAAGGCGTGATTATTATGTATGTATGTATGTTAAGTGATAATATACCTCATATTTATTTTAAACAACGTACAAAGTGACTAGTCATGAAATATTAAGGAGCATGCATGGTTGTCAAACTAGAGTTCCAAACTTTGGTTCCAAACTTCGTGCATTTGAAGTGCATGTCACGTCTCCTCATGATGCAAGTCAGGCCAACAAATTGAGTCAAGTTAAACGCGGGAAAGCAAGTTTCCCGTCGCTCATCGGCGAATAGTTTGAGGCACTTGATGTTATATTGAAGTCAACTACCGTAGCTTGAACTTGATGCAACGATATGTGGTCTTCCCTTTATTATGATAGGTTAATATACTGGGTGTAAGGGACAGAGCCCCGCAAACTGATAGGGGCTGCTCGCTCAGTCAAAGAAACTGAACAACTATCACCAGATTTTTTTTTCAGGAAATGAAAAAAAAAATTTGCTTTTCCATACAAATTGTCGGATCGAGGCGGTAACTTTGTATGAAATAGCATGTTTTTTTCATTTCCTGAAAAAAACACCCGGTGATAGTTGTTCAGTTTCGTTGACTGAGCATGAGCAACCCCTATCAGTTTGCGGGACGCTGTCCCCTGAAAGTTGTTCAGTTTCATGGGTAGATTCACACATTTCACGATGCATATACCCTTTATGGTACATGTTGTATACAAAACCGGCGCGCCTCCGCCTCGCCGCCGCTTCACCGCTTCCTGTTTGCCATGCGCCTTACTTGTGTATTTAGGTATTATAGGGTTGAATTTGTAGTCGATCGAGCTTTGTCGAAGCACAGGAGTGTACCTAGATACAGCCAAGAACTCCACCGGAACTCGAGATTAGTTCGCGTGCTCGAACATGGACTGAAGTACACTCTTTAGGAACTTGGCTATCGACTTCATGGAATTTAGATATTTGGGAACCTACTTGAAAACTAGGGGTATTTCACTCTATTTTAGAGTTTAGTAGTTATTTTGAATATCCTTTTGGAGACAATTTAACGAGATCAGAGAAACAACCGGTAGAACCGAATAATATATCAGTCTAGGGCCCGTATTTATAATCAGCTCTCAAGAGTGACAGCGAGTTTGAGTTCGTATCAGAAATGTCATTTCAGTACAAAACGACCTGTCAAATCCATACTTAATATTGCTCTCAATCTTGAGATCGCTTTATAAATACGAGCCTAGGACCCGCGCGACGGTTCACCATTATACTACTTGTTTTGGAAACAATAAAAAATAAAATCGAATTAGCTGTTTTTCTTTCCGGGCATTGAAAGGAAATATGAGGCAAATACGAGGGTTTTAGTGCAATTGTAATTTTCAGCGATATATTAAAATCCGTCCCTAAAATAAACATAATATATTTTCTCATGTTATTGACTACATGCTAAATTAACTTTAATTTATTTTAAATTTAACTGTAAGTTCTGTAATCATTGACTAATTTGAATTTTATATTGTAATGTTATTGACCTTTATTATTGACAATTTGATTGCAAATTCTATTGTATTGCATAATTTATAATGTTATTAATTACTGTAATAGGGTTACCCATTGTAATAAAATTAATAAAAAAAATAACAGTCCTTTCTAGAAAAATCTAATTTTGTATGAAATTTGCCAGCTGCTCTACTGAAGGTAGTTTATCAGACGTGAAATCGCCAACACCTGGAATAAGACCCCCTGACCCTTCGAATCCCTATACTGCATATGAATGAGACTGCGGCATCTTTTTGTAGAACAATGCTGCATAATCAATACCCAACTTTGTGTAAGGAAATTGGTGATGTGGTCAAGCCTAGATGGTGTAGTGGGTAGGGCCGCGGCCTCCTGTGCAGGAGGTCGTGGTTCGAATCCCACCACGTACCAATGTGTTTTTCGGTTTTCGAATTTCATATGTACGTTTATTCGGCGCTTTTACTGTGAAGGAAAACATCGTGAGGAAACCTGCACACACCTACGAAGAAATTCAAAGGTTGTGTGTAACCTAATCTAGGATTGGGTCTGGTTTCCCTTCTGGGTTGCGGATGTCAGATGACAGTCGCTCTGTGTAAAAACCAGTACCCTCGTTCAATCCCTTAGATTAGGTAGCCGACCCCGAATACAAGAAAAAGACTAGGAAGATGGTGATGTGTAAGGAAATTGGTATTCCTCTTCTAGGTAGGTATTTTAAAATTCTGAAAATTATTTCAGGAAGTTGCGAGTTGCTAGGGTTTGAATGCGAATTTTCAGATTTAGAGTCAGTGTATGTGAAAATTCTAGAGCCTCAGTGAACTATAGCTTGCTGCCTAGTTAAAAAAATAATGTCGTCACTCCGAATTTTCCGTTAATAAAAGGTACAGTATATACCCACAAAAGTCTACAAAAAGCTAAAATTATTATTACTATCCAAATTTTCCTTATAAACAAAACAACTTATTATTTTCCTCATTTATTTCCACACTTTTGTATCGAACTGCACTTCTTTGTCCAAACTCTACACCAACACCTAAAATCCTTGATACGATTGAATTATTCGGCGATGTCAGCAAAATAACAGAAATGGCTTCCCGGGCTTGCCTTGACCCGCCCTACTGGGAATCCTTACAAAACGGACCGATGGATACAGCAGAATGCTAAATGCGAGTGATGCAACAAAGAAATATAGATAAAAAATACTTATGTCTCTTTTTTCAAAATTTGAATATATATTTTAGAAGCAAATATGGAACTTATTAGTATTCCGAATGCGTAAAACAAAATAAAATTTTATTATGTAAGTAGGTACCTACGCGCTAAATTCTCAAAGGGTTCCGGTAAGTAGTTTCATAATAGCTACCCTTCTTTCAAAGTAGGTACCTAGTTACTTTCTCGAGGGCTCTAATAAGGGCTCTTTGAAGTTAGGTTTCAAGGTCCAACGAATTTCGGTAAATACTTTTTTTTAAAGTAGGTTACATTTTTTGTGTATAAATTAAATGTCATGTGTAATCATATTAGTGAAAAGCATCAAATTTGTCGATGTCATAAATTCTTAAGAAATATGAATGCCATATATTTACTACAATTTATGTGGTACCTGTGTGAAATACCATTCGTGCATTTTAAATCAACTATTTTAAATCAACAACTTTTTTTGTTTATATAAATATGAAAGAATGAAAAAATAACAAATTCCTTCCTTCTTTCGTATCTCCATAAAAGCATTGTGAGTGATTTTTTCTGTTTAATTTGTAATTCATTAGTCATTACCCAAAAGCTCAGTCACTCAACCGGAACGTTGCCGGCCTTTCGCAAAATGGAACGTAATTATTTTTCAAGAGCAAATTAATCAGTTCCGAATCGTGGTGAGGTCCAGCCCCATCCATCAGATATTGTAAAGAGCACCCGAAAGTGGAGTAGGCTGGGATAATCATTTTGTTTAGTCATGCCCTCAGACGATAAAGATTTTTTATAAGGAGAAAGTACGTATAAGCTAATATAAAAATAGTACCTAAGTAGTTTAATTAAATGAAAATTGAAAAAAAGTTAAAAGGAAAAACCCAGACACAAATAAAGCGGTAAAGTGTAAGGGACAGCTTTCCGCAAACTGATAGGGGTTGCTCTGTCAACGAAACTGAACAACGTTCACCAGGAAATTCTTTCAGGAAATGAAAATTCTTTTTGGCTTTTCCATACAAATTGTCTGATCGAGTTGGTCATTTTGTATGGGCATAAAGTAAAAAAAAAGAAAACATTTCCGGAAAAAAAACCTAGCATAAGTTGTTCAGTTTCATTAACTGAGTAAAACCTATCAGTTTGCGGGAAGCTGTCCCTTACACCCCGTATGTAGCGAAGTGTGACGTATATGTCAACAAGTACTTTAAAGTTATAAATAAATGTTTTAACATTATTATCCAATTTGACAGTCAAATAATTTTGAATACCATTGATAAATACTTATACAGCAGGTGGATTTTCGTATAACTATATCGTTCTTCCAACACTAGTCTATATTTAGATATTCGTTTCCTTGGTTTTCTCCCGCCTCCTTCGGGGCATCAATCTTCCCTTATGACGTCACTCTATACACAAGCCTATATTTAACCGAAACTTGACTTAGATTCGCTCTTATTTCCTCTTTCGGAAACCGGTAAATAAACACGCAGATCAAAGGAGATTAAAATTTTCCCGCCGGGTAATAAATGTTACATAGACAAAAAGTTAATGGGAAACATAGTCCTAGTGTCAAAATGTACAAACTGCCTAGTGCCAAAATGTCATATTGCCTAAATGCTTCTATGATAGAATACATTAAAGCTGTAATGTTCAATTGTACAAATTCCCTTAGTGCCAAAATGACATTTTGACCAAATACCGCCAGAATACATTAACGCTGTAATGCACAATAAGAGCCTTTTTACACCACGGACATAGATGGCCCAGGTGTTAAATTGGACCATGACTTCTTTCCGGCTAATACTGTCTGATCTAGACAAGATCTTTATTTCTGATGACAGCTGTCAAATTTGAAATGCCAATATCTTGAAAACTATCAATCCTAGAGTACTGGTGTGTATGGACAAATGATAGGTCTCGACGAGATCTACATTTCAGATGACAGCTGTCAAACTTGAAATGGCAACATCTCGAAAACTATCAATCCTAGAGTACTGGTGTGTAGGGACAAATTATAGGACTCGATGAGATCTAAATTTCGGATAACCGTTTCATTTTTGACAGCTGTCATATGAAATGTAGATCTCGTCAAGACCCATCATTTGTCCCTACACACCAATACTCTAGGATCGATAGTTTTCGAGATATAACCGTTTTAAGTTTGACAGCTGTCATCCGAATTAAAGATCTCATCGAGACCTATCATTTGTCCCTACACACCAGTACTCTAGGATCAATAGTTTCCGAGATTTAACCATTTCAAGTTTGACAGCTGTCATCTGCTGAAATGTAGATCTTGTCGAGACCTTTCATTTGTCCCTATCCCTACATACCAGCACTCTAGGATCGATAGTTTCCGAGATGTAACCATTTCAAGTTTGACAGCTGTCATCTGAAATGTAGGTCTTGTCGAGACCTATCATTTTGTCCCACACCAGTACTCTAGGATCGTTAGTTTTCGAGATATTGCGATTTCAAGTTTGACAGTAGCAGATAGGATAGGTGTATGTATGCTCAGTCGTTAGTAATCCTACCTTCGAAGCCCAGGGTTGCGGGTTCGAATTCTGGCAGTTGCATTATAGCACAGTCATGTTTTGTCTTTTGTACATTTTGACAATTAAACAATTAGACTTCTACGCATTATATCACAATTATTTTTTGTCATTTGCACGTTCATGTACATTAAGACATTTGTACATTTTGACACTAGGACTATGTTTCCCATTAACTTTTTGTCTTTGTAACATTTATTACCCGGCGGGAAAATTTTGTGTTAAAAATAAGGATTAAGTGAGTTGTTTCTTTCTGTTCCTATGAAATAAGAAAGATTGACTAATTATCGTAGACAGAAATAGGCAAAAAAAATAACAAATGTCGCAGTCTCAGATTAAATTTAGCCTTCAAAGGGCTATTTAAAGGCCACAAGTTCTCCGTCCTCTTCCTCTAAAAGGGCATGGTTAAATTCAGCCTAAGTAAATTCTATTCGGTCACTTGATCTGACATTTCAGATTAAACTACTCAAATTAACTCGATTTCAATATGAATTCTATTCAGATTCGTCGATATGTACTGTGTATTTTTTATTGAAACCATCGTAGCACGTGCTACGAAATTATGCGTAGCACGTGCTACGGCGTAGCATACGTAAATGCGTAGAACATTGTCTATCGGATAACATTCGACAGCACATAGAGGACTCCTTTGTATTAAACTTATTAGAGCCGCGTCTGATAAGTTTGATCATTGGACTCTGTATTGAAATCGGTTCGATTCCCGCCGGGGGAACACGAAATCGATATTTGTGAGATTTTACCCAATGTGATTAGGACAGTGTTAAAGGCACTTTGACCTTTGTGATGAAAGTGAGAGAAAACGAAACGCATCGGTACGTAGTATGTTTACCACTGATCCAGAAACATTTATTATCCCGTAAATGTTTCTGGATCTGGACAAACCATAACACAAAAGATATAGATAAAGATATAGGTTTCAATATAGGTACAACAGAGAATTTCCATGTTTATGTTATCCATTATTTCCTGTTTCCCAGCCAATGCCAATATCAATTTGCTTTGTTTGCGCCCAAACCGCCTTGAACGAGATATTACGCCCGTGAACTGCGTAGTTGGAGGTGAATTCACTGTAGCTTTATACAGGGTGGATACAAGCGTTTTTTTATCCTTCCTTGCACAGCATCCTTGTTAAAACAAACAACTATTCCATAGTAAGGTGCGGTTTAGAGTAGCATCATGCCGTTGAAGTCGATATACTTAAATAATTACTTAGGTACTACTTAAATACGAATATTTACAGGCATTTTTTGCTGGAACTGAACTAAAAAAATAAACCCTTCAGTTCCAAGTGTCTTCGAAAAGTTACTAATAAACTAATAATTAGAAAAGTTTTGGGAAAGTACGCGTCATTATCTAACAGTCAGTTTGAGATCCCCTCGGGCCTTGTTTATAATGGTCAGCGGTTCTCAAATTAAGCTTTGAAGAAAGAACATGAAGTTCATAAAAACTATGAATTTTGGCATCTACATAAAATCATAAAATATGAAAATATCTTACTTTTTATCGGGTCTATTCACGAAAGATTTTGGTGGTAAATCATAGGAATTTACCTGGTTCCCGACGTTTCAGAAGAAAGTAAAATGAGTGTAAATAATCGCGAGTGCTTAAAAAGTTATATATGAAAATATAGAAACTAAAAATTTCATCATAGTGAGATGTGTTGACAATAGTACATTGTTTAACGAGGAGAGAACATGACAGATTCCCACGAGGGTGTAGTTTGAGGCCCGAAGCGTAGCTGAGGGCCTCAATACACACGAGTTGGGAATCGCATTTTCTTCCGAGTTATACATAGTGCTTTATACTACACCTATGAGGAAAATATAATCAAAAATCCTTGTAAGATAAAGAATGATATCACTTACATGAGAAGATAATTTAAGAACATTTGAAGTGTCATCATCCATGCGAACAGAACACAAACAAACAAAACACACATTAATACAGTTACACATTACATCGAAAACACTAAACACTTAATTTACATTAAATAAGTCATATAAATCAAAGAACGAAAAAGAATTCGCGCGGACATGTTGATTTTGCCATATTTTTTACTTAAAAATATAAAAGAGACAAATGAAGCAAAGCACATACTGCCAAAAAATGTAAGTGGCCAGTATCATTTTGTGGGCTTCGACATACAAACTTTTTGTTTTTTGGCATTCGCCTGTTTCTAGTTTTGAATTATGAATTTAAAAAAAAAATATGAGGGGAGAAAATACTTTCTCCCCTAGGGGAGAAAGTAAATCCCATATATTTTTGCCGCCCGCATATTCGTTCGCTTGGATTTACGTACTTTCTTTCCTTTTTTTAAGTAAGAACTGATATACTTTCCGAATAGGTGTAGTATAAAATAATAAATGGCGTTACTTCGCACATAGGAAAATCATTTAATTCGGTTTGTTAAAGCTGCACGGCACGCCAAGCTCCCACTCGGTGATCTGTGTGATTTTTAGAACAGTTTGGTTTTTAACCATGTGGATGGACGTAATGAGTGATTAACTTACCATTGGGAGTGAGCGCGCGTTGCTCCTGTGGGGGGTTGGCGTTGTGGTTGTCATCCCGTGGGGGGCTGGCCACTGCACCTTCAGAATTATTGTTTGGCGGGCCCGGGCCCTCGCCGGCGCCTGCCTCTATTTGGAGCTGTAACAAGAAATGGGATCTTTAGTACATATACACACATATCAGGGTGTCCAGGAATTAATGGATAACCCTTTAACTGCGGCTAGCTTGACCGATGCCCTACTTGTAAAAAAATTATGACCTCAGTAAAAGTGTCACAGTTTTCGAAATATCGTACAAAAACCGTTTTTTTAATAATTTTCTCCCTACGCTCAGTTATTTTCATGCCATTTCATCAAATATCAACATTTTTGGGTTTTTTATTTTTTTTAATATACCTTAATAGTTGATACTTAAAATGAATACATTATTTTAGTACCTATTTGTAAGAAAATAATTTAAAAAATAAGTTTTATTGAAAAAAATAGGCAAAATATTTTTAAAATTTTGTCTTTGACCTCCTACGGTGAAAAAAAAAGTATGTAGCTTGACGTGCCAATTATTTTAAAAACTTGCTTAGTTAATGCAGATTTTAAAATGATATTAATATCAATATTTTCCTTACTAGAACTGTTTTTATTGCTCTTAGAATGCTAAAGGGGCTATTTTTTAATTTTACTTGACGCAATTTAATTCAACCTCCTTGCAAAATTTCCAGCGCCAGTTCAAAATCAACTTATGGACTGGCATCCTGAATGGACAGGTGATTGGTCCTTATGAGCTACCGGGCAACCTTACTGGTGAAATGTACCATGATTTTTTAGAAAACTGTCTGCCTGAACTTTTGGAGGAGGTTCCACTACAAACAAGACAACACATGTGGCTACAGAATGACGGGTGCCCGGCACACTTTGCAACTAGAGTCCGAAGATTCTTAAATGAAAATTACCCAAGGAGATGGATAGGGCGCTTAGGCCCTATTCTCTGGCCACCAAGATCGCCAGATCTTAACCCACTAGATTTCTTTTATTGGGGTTGCTTAAAATACATTGTCTACGCAACCCCAGTAAATACGGAAGAAGATCGATAGATTTAGATGGCTATGCACGTCGAGTAATTCGATCATTCATCAGAAGATGTAGGGCGTGCATAGCCGCACAAGGCCGTCACTTTGAGCAATTCTTATAATTTCTTTTAATAAACATAATTAATCATACTAAGTAAGATTTTATTTACATCCAAGTAAAATGAAAAAATAGCCCCTTTGGCATTCTAAGAGCAATAAAAACAGTTCTAGTAAGGAAAATATTGATATTAATATCATTTTAGAATCTGCATTAACTAAGCAAGTTTTTAAAATAATTGACACGTCAAGCTACATACTTTTTTTTTCACCGTAGGAGGTCAAAGACAAAATTTTAAAAATATTTTGCCTAATTTTTCAATAAAACTTATTTTTTAAATTATTTTCTTATAAATAGGTACTAAAATAATGTATTCATTTTAAGTATCAACTATTAAGGTATATTAAAAAAAATAAAAAACCCAAAAATGTTGATATTTGATGAAATGGCATGAAATAACTGAGCGTAGGGAGAAAATTATTAAAAAACGGTTTTTGTACGATATTTCGAAAACTGTGACACTTTTACTGAGGTCATAATTTTTTTACAAGTAGGGCATTGTCAAGCTAGCCGCAGTTAAAGGGTTATCCATTAATTCCTGGACACCCTGATATGTGTGTATATGTACTAAAGATCCCATTTCTTGTTACAGCTCCAAATAGAGGCAGGCGCCGGCGAGGGCCCGGGCCCGCCAAACAATAATTCTGAAGGTGCAGTGGCCAGCCCCCCACGGGATGACAACCACAACGCCAACCCCCCACAGGAGCAACGCGCGCTCACTCCCAATGGTAAGTTAATCACTCATTACGTCCATCCACATGGTTAAAAACCAAACTGTTCG
>JARACY010006107.1:0-18843 GCA_029255725.1 Scrobipalpa atriplicella
CCGCATGCACATAACACACCGTATTTAACAATAAACATTCTCGCTTTTTTATTGCGTATCTGTGTGAAATCTGTGTCTGTCTGTACCAAGCAGAGTATGTAAGTACCTACTACTACTTGCAGAAGTATTTTATTTGGAAAGTAAAACGATGCCACTCAAGGTTTAGTGAGACTGAGCTCTTAAAGCGTACGATACAACGCAGCATAAACGTTTACAGCCCATTCTTATACTTAATTGCTGTTTAAATAAAAACGTACCATGAATGCAATGTGACTGTGCCTGTGTGATATTATAGTTAAAGGAAAAAAGCACGGGTTTTTGAACGTACCTACTTGTTGGTTATTTTTCCTAAAATAAGTGATACTTTCGAAAAGAGTGTGGTATTTATACTCCGTATTTACGTTGCGTTATAGATACCAACTTGTTTTGCGGCCCATAAACTACTTTTTCTTTACAACTTTAAAGAAAGTCAAACGCAAAACATATGTTTTTTACAAGGTTATTGTCTGCGGTTCCGAAATGTTAACCTCTGTCTGCTAAGTTGCAAAGAAGGAGCTGTTTATGGGCCGCAAAACAAGTTGGTATCGATAACGTAACATTAAAAATACGGAGTATTCCTTGCTTTTTAGGTATTCGCACCTACCTCTATGTTATTAAAAGTGAATATATAGAAATGCGCCTTGGTGCAGTGGCGTGTTAATCATTTCAACGTCATCACACCAAGCAACAAGGCTAGGCGGCACAGTAGCTAGGTATGTCATGATCATAAACGGGAGACCAAGGACCGTAAAATATATATCTTAAAAATAACCTGTTGTGTAAATTTCGTGATTCTAGCTTTAGTAGTGTAGGCTCTGCGGTGATAAATCAGTCAGACAGTAGAAGTGGGTAGTTATTTTATAATTACAGATGAATATTATCTAAGTCACAAAAAATATCTAGAGACAAGAGTATTGTTTTTGACCCCTACTCAAGCAATAACAACATATTATTAAAGAGTATTTATTCGCTTGGCCAAAGTGCCAAACCTGGAAAATAATGAAGATAATCTCCTTTAGGCAGGGAGCGAGACCCTCCCTTCGTGGAGGCACCTTATCAAGGAGATAGCGACAGCCGACAGCAGATCGCGCGCGACACGCACTCGCCCGCTGACCCAATCATTCCATAATATTATCTTTATTAACATTAGGCGTATTCAACTACATACTTACTTAGGTTTCACCATTTTAATTAAATCGCACTAAGCTAAATAAGGGGACTGATACGTGACAGTCCAGCTTGTTGATACGACAAACATAAGTACCATGACATTTAATATACTCTTATCATTGTTTAATATTATGAAGTGGCCGAGAAAAGAATTCACACAATTTAATAAGGATCGTGTAAAATATTCGGATATAATAATTTATACCTATATAAAATTACTTCCCCTTTTGCTGAACATTCATTCAATAAAAACTGTCAACTGTAACGTAATGGGCGCTTTTCCACAAGACGGCATGGCATCGGCAACGGCGACGGCACGATACCGTCGACGGTATCGACGGTATCGTGGATGACATAATGTATGAAAATCAATGAAATTATATGACACGCTTTTCCACTTGCCGGCACGTCACCGGCACGGCATGTCATCGATTCCCATAGGTATTGTCACGTGATCGTCGCCGTGCCGGTGCCGTGCCGTCTAGTGGAAAAGCGCCCAATTTCTACCTTGGGGCAGCAACACACACACCTGCGTAACGTTCAGCGGCCGAATCTTCGGCGGCCGAACCTTCGCTCGTACCTATACGACACACCAATCCTCCGACTGAATAGTCGGTTTCACGCGGCGTTTTGTTTGGCACACTCAATGACGATCAATAATTAAGGTGTAGTGGTAATACTGGGTGTTAGTGGTAACCATACAGGGTGTTAAGGGTAATTTTTACTTGCGGCACAGAATATTATGCTCGCGGGAGGATCGGCTCGACCGAAGGTCTGGCGCTACGCCGCGTATTGCCGAACCTTCCGCAGGTGTGTTGTAGGCATTGCATTGTCAGCGTGTTGAACCAAACGTTACGCAGGTGTGTTGTTGCTGTAATGTAAGCTATCGTTAATTGAATACGTAAGGCGAATTTGGGGATTATTCGACCCCCATGGTGAGATGTCGTGAGATTTGCCCAAACCCCTTCCCCCCATTCCCCCTAATATCACGTGAGATTTTTTGAAATGCATATTTTCAATACACACAAGCTAATCGCTAAGCTTGTTTTCCTTTTTTGAATGTAGCCTCGTGGGTTTTTTGGCGGTATGATTAGGAGATTAAACTTTTATTTAGTAGTATTCATTTTGTATTGTTTATGTATGTAAAATGGGGGCACAGATTTTTCCTATGGGAATATTCTGGGATATTCCCAAACGTTCAACCATGACAGATTTTGTTTTAGATAGGTTGGTACTTAGATATCCATTCAACAAGTATTTTTTAAAAGAATTCAAACAACCCGACTGTAGTACCTATAAAAACATGTTTTGATGCATATTTTCTTCCTAAATTGAGCGTTAACATAATGAATCTCCTTTTAATTACCTTTATTTTGATACCCCTCGATAGATTCAGTCGAAAGTATTGGATAATTTAGTGTGCAAAACAGTATTTTTGTTTTGCGGTTAGTTATTTTGTTTTAAAATGCTAGTACGGCTGTCATGGTTGAACGTTTGGGAATATCCCAGAATATTCCCATAGGAAAAATCTGTGCCCCCATTTTACATACATAAACAATACAAAATGAATACTACTAAATAAAAGTTTAATCTCCTAATCATACCGCCAAAAAACCCACGAGGCTACATTCAAAAAAGGAAAACAAGCTTAGCGATTAGCTTGTGTGTATTGAAAATATGCATTTCAAAAAATCTCACGTGATATTAGGGGGAATGGGGGGAAGGGGTTTGGGCAAATCTCACGACATCTCACCATGGGGGTCGAATAATCCCCAAATTCGCCTTACGTATTCAATTAACGATAGCTTACATTACAGCAACAACACACCTGCGTAACGTTTGGTTCAACACGCTGACAATGCAATGCCTACAACACACCTGCGGAAGGTTCGGCAATACGCGGCGTAGCGCCAGACCTTCGGTCGAGCCGATCCTCCCGCGAGCATAATATTCTGTGCCGCAAGTAAAAATTACCCTTAACACCCTGTATGGTTACCACTAACACCCAGTATTACCACTACACCTTAATTATTGATCGTCATTGAGTGTGCCAAACAAAACGCCGCGTGAAACCGACTATTCAGTCGGAGGATTGGTGTGTCGTATAGGTACGAGCGAAGGTTCGGCCGCCGAAGATTCGGCCGCTGAACGTTACGCAGGTGTGTGTGTTGCTGCCCCAAGGTAGAAATTGGGCGCTTTTCCACTAGACGGCACGGCACCGGCACGGCGACGATCACGTGACAATACCTATGGGAATCGATGACATGCCGTGCCGGTGACGTGCCGGCAAGTGGAAAAGCGTGTCATATAATTTCATTGATTTTCATACATTATGTCATCCACGATACCGTCGATACCGTCGACGGTATCGTGCCGTCGCCGTTGCCGATGCCATGCCGTCTTGTGGAAAAGCGCCCATTACGTTACAGTTGACAGTTTTTATTGAATGAATGTTCAGCAAAAGGGGAAGTAATTTTATATAGGTATAAATTATTATATCCGAATATTTTACACGATCCTTATTAAATTGTGTGAATTCTTTTCTCGGCCACTTCATAATATTAAACAATGATAAGAGTATATTAAATGTCATGGTACTTATGTTTGTCGTATCAACAAGCTGGACTGTCACGTATCAGTCCCCTTATTTAGCTTAGTGCGATTTAATTAAAATGGTGAAACCTAAGTAAGTATGTAGTTGAATACGCCTAATGTTAATAAAGATAATATTATGGAATGATTGGGTCAGCGGGCGAGTGCGTGTCGCGCGCGATCTGCTGTCGGCTGTCGCTATCTCCTTGATAAGGTGCCTCCACGAAGGGAGGGTCTCGCTCCCTGCCTAAAGGAGATTATCTTCATTATTTTCCAGGTTTGGCACTTTGGCCAAGCGAATAAATACTCTTTAATAATATGTTGTTATTGCTTGAGTAGGGGTCAAAAACAATACTCTTGTCTCTAGATATTTTTTGTGACTTAGATAATATTCATCTGTAATTATAAAATAACTACCCACTTCTACTGTCTGACTGATTTATCACCGCAGAGCCTACACTACTAAAGCTAGAATCACGAAATTTACACAACAGGTTATTTTTAAGATATATATTTTACGGTCCTTGGTCTCCCGTTTATGATCATGACATACCTAGCTACTGTGCCGCCTAGCCTTGTTGCTTGGTGTGATGACGTTGAAATGATTAACACGCCACTGCACCAAGGCGCATTTCTATATATTCACTTTTAATAACATAGAGGTAGGTGCGAATACCTAAAAAGCAAGGAATACTCCGTATTTTTAATGTTACGTTATCGATACCAACTTGTTTTGCGGCCCATAAACAGCTCCTTCTTTGCAACTTAGCAGACAGAGGTTAACATTTCGGAACCGCAGACAATAACCTTGTAAAAAACATATGTTTTGCGTTTGACTTTCTTTAAAGTTGTAAAGAAAAAGTAGTTTATGGGCCGCAAAACAAGTTGGTATCTATAACGCAACGTAAATACGGAGTATAAATACCACACTCTTTTCGAAAGTATCACTTATTTTAGGAAAAATAACCAACAAGTAGGTACGTTCAAAAACCCGTGCTTTTTTCCTTTAACTATAATATCACACAGGCACAGTCACATTGCATTCATGGTACGTTTTTATTTAAACAGCAATTAAGTATAAGAATGGGCTGTAAACGTTTATGCTGCGTTGTATCGTACGCTTTAAGAGCTCAGTCTCACTAAACCTTGAGTGGCATCGTTTTACTTTCCAAATAAAATACTTCTGCAAGTAGTAGTAGGTACTTACATACTCTGCTTGGTACAGACAGACACAGATTTCACACAGATACGCAATAAAAAAGCGAGAATGTTTATTGTTAAATACGGTGTGTTATGTGCATGCGGTTTCTAGATAATCAAAATAATTTTAATTTTTCTCAGGATATTCAAAGCTCATCTGAACTCGTTTACGGTTTCAAAGATAGAAGAAATAAATCCTGTACATGTGTGCAAATTCTTATTCCCCTTTGTTCGTCTTGCAAGCTTCTTATTCGCTTACTGAATTACCACGGTGTTATAAAATTCATGGCCGATTTTTCAATGCTACTCCACGCGAGGGTTCGAATTGAATCCCGTTACGAAGTCATTTTTATACCAAATAAATTTAATAAAGTAACGATTTATGGAATCAGTTTTATACATTTCGTAACGCGGTTTCAACCACAGTGATATTGATATGATATTATGAAAAAAATATTTTCCGAAATAATGAAAAATATTGTACTTACTTACATTAATCTTTATCTTAACGTTACGATTAGTTTCCTAGGTACTTACTTTATAGCGCGGGTAAAACCGCGGTTAGAAACCTGCATACATACATATAATCACGCCTTTAGCCCTAATGGGGTAGGCAGAGCGTAAACGACCTACACAAAGGTCTGATTCTAACAGCATGCATGGGAGTAGATGCAGCTGGCGCATTCTATGTTTTTCTATCACTCCTCCCAGTCCAGCATTAATTTTAGGCCGCACAAAAAATGATAAGAATTTTCCTTCTGAACAAGATGGCGACAAAATTGTTTTTATTTAGGTCAAAATTGTTTTAAGTTCATGGTGTCGAATCACAGATTAATATTTTGTAACCGTCGTCGTCGTGCAGTCGCGAGAGCATGGCTTTACCTTACACCCCGTCCCGAGGTGACGGTGCACTCGAGCGACTCGACGCCGTCGAACGCGGCGCGGCACGGCGCGGCACGGCGCGGCGGGGCTCGGCGAAGTGGCCACCTCGCTTTATTTTGCCAATTGCTAGGACGCGGTACTGGCAATGGCAACACGCGTGCACGACCTCGGGACACGTAAATGGCAAAACAAAACCAACAACGCCATTCATTTAACTTCATAATGAGCCATGAACAATCTTCGTCATTTTTGCAGTTTGCATTCGATCGTTGCTTCTCACTGACCCCTTTTTGTTGGGATTCATAATGTAATGTTTGCTACTTTTACCTTTTTCACCTTTATTAAAGCATAATAATGAACCCTGATTAAGTATGTACTCAACGGGTAGGCTATTGTTCTTAATAATTCAAATGTAATGCAAGTCCTTTACTTTAACATGCTTTGTATGTAACATGATATTCTGGAAGTTAGGTACACGTACACGTTCACTTACTAGTTTGAGAACCACAATGGAAATATTCAATTTAAAAATATTTTGATCAAGATGTTGAAATAGATAAATAAAGTACAAAATGTGATGGTAGAAGTAATATGTGGTAGATGTAGAGGTTACATAAAATTAATATACACTCTACGACAAGTCTATCTATAGGGAAGTGGAGGTATAACTCTACGACAAGTCTATCTATAGGGAAGTGGAGGTATAACTCTACGACAAGTCTATCTATAGGGAAGTGGAGATATAACTCTACGACAAGTCTATCTATAGGGAAGTGGAGGTATAACTCTACGACAAGTCTATCTATAGGGAAGTGGAGATATAACTCTACGACAAGTCTATCTATAGGGAAGTGGAGGTATAACTCTACGACAAGTCTATCTATAGGGAAGTGGAGATATAACTCTACGACAAGTCTATCTATAGGGAAGTGGAGGTATAACTCTACGACAAGTCTATCTATAGGGAAGTGGAGGTATAACTCTACGACAAGTCTATCTATAGGGAAGTGGAGGTATAACTCTACGACAAGTCTATCTATAGGAAAGTGGAGATATAACTCTACGACAAGTCTATCTATAGGGAAGTGGAGATATAACTCTACGACAAGTCTATCTATAGGGAAGTGGAGGTATAACTCTACAACAAGTCTATCTATAGGAAAGTGGAGGATCTTACTAATATTATACTAAGTAAATGCAAAACATTGGATGTTTGTTACTCAATCATGCTTTAACCACTAGACGGATCGGGATGAAACTTGGCACATGTAGGTTAGGTCCTGGAATAGGACAAAGGATACTTTTCACCGTGAAAAATCCTTAATTTCCACCGGAAAACTCAATGAATGCGGGTAAAACCGCGGGCGGAAAGCTAGTATAACATAACTCAGTCCTTCAGACGAAACCATAAAATTGTGTTAAACTTAAATTAATTAGTGGTGATTAACGCGGCGTTATAAAGGCCAAGTACCCCGTGCAGCTCCGGTTTTGGAGTCATTCAGCCAACGCCGAGTCGAGTTCCCGGGTTCCCCTCGCCATACGTACTTTTTGAACAAGACGCTCATTTCTGAGAAACGTTAATTAATTTCTCCGAAATGAAGGGAGTCCGGTGTGCACGCGGTATGTAGGTTATATTGTGTATCTCGTTACTTACGACGCGACGAATTGTGATACTGAGAGTATCCCATACTAGCTCCCATACTAGGTACTTGTACTCGCGGAACCATGAGCCGCAACCGGATTATTGTTCGTTAGTGTGCTCGTAATAATGTATGTGTACCTACGTTTCGTACGCTTTGCGAGAGGAACAAACTCCATCCGTATCGAGAATTCAAAGTCATGTGAACGTCCGACTTCAAATAATCTGCGAATAGTACCAACTTACAAATTAAGACCTCATTTTATCAAGACTAATTTGGCCTAGAAATATTACCTATATTTAAAATAAAATTATTTATTTAGTTTTACTTTTATTTTAATTAACTACCTACTTGTTATAAAATGCGTTTTTTTTTATAAATCTCAGTACATATATATATAATTATGTTCGCTAATACCGGGTGTAAAAATAGGCTAATCAAAATTTGGGATGTGAATCTATCTAAATATCTTTCCCCAAGAATTTGACGAATGATAATATTATACCTATAACATACATTATGTATTTACTTACATTACTCTTCCATGCTGGACTGGGAGTGGTAGAAAAACATAGAATGTGCCAGCTGCATCTCCTCCCGGGCATGCTGTAAAAACCAGCTAAAGGATTCGAAGGTTTCTGTGTATTGCAATTTAGGCGATGGGCTAACAACCCAACACTATAGCAATATACGCATTCATCTGTAATAACCCTCAAAACTTGTCAGCCGTGGCGAAACGACCTTTGTTTAGGTTGTTTTTGCTCTGCCTACCTCATTAGGGATAAAGGCGTGATTATAATATGTATGTATTATGCATTTCGTCAAAAGAACCCCTCTTTAAAATTATTATCTACATTTAAGACAATTGTTGGTAGTTATGATGGAGAATGCTATCTTCCTAAATTAATGGAATAAACACAGTACTTAAGTAAATAACGACAGGTGTTCCCGCTAACCTCATTACTTACTATACTCAAATATAAAGTACATTACCAAATTTTATGATTTTATGTTACGCATTATTCATTCATATTCAGAACGCAGCACAAAGATATAAGACATGACCCTATGCTGGCTGATATTCGGTACAAAAAAGGCTGGTAATATAGATGCAGCCTGGCTGGAATTAGATAGACAGGGTATTTTTATGTTTGAAATTATTTTAAAAAAAATCTACGTAACTTACGATTAATAACCCTAATAAATATATTTCTCCATTAAATAACCTATCGTTTCAAATAAATAATACTAGTTTTGACGTATAAGTTTATGCAGAATGATTTTGTAAACATCAAATTTGCACTAAAAGGCTGACAATAGGGGCGGTCACTTATGAAAACTAATTGATAAAGACGCAAAAGAAAAAAAAAAACTATTGTAACGTAAAGCGACCGACATTTTCTGTATCCGCGCTTAATTAGGTTTCAATTATGTATTTACCTATAAGTAGTAGGTACCTAAGCTCTTTCAGAATTTATTTCTGAAACGGAAAGAACTCCCAGACGCATAACAGAATCATCACCAGCCCGCTGTAATATACGAATTAACAGCCATTCAGTCGTACCGCGCCGATTTATCTTTCATTAGTGGCCCTAATCAGACGCGCGATAGAGTCGTGAAACTTTATAACATGTGAACCTAAAATACACATGTATGACAATTACTGGACATGTCGCAACCCCAGCCGCGTCTGCAACGGATGAGGTGCTTACATACTACTCGTACCATTAGTTCACACCTCGTCGCTTTTGGATCGTTACGGACGTAGCTTCTCGAGTTCACGGCGTCTTTGAACACCACAACGGACACACATTATATATATGTATTGAGATATAGACACTTTGATTGTTTGATATATATTTCTTTTATGCAATTTAAATGTAGGAATCATTTTTAAGTTCACGATTCATGATGGATTAAACCATCATTTAAATGATTTTATCCAAATGCATAAACTTATTAGGTAAGTGTAAAAAAACGTATCAAATCTGCGACCATTTAAAAATAGCTAAAGCATTTCGTGAGTACAATAACATGAAGTTATTTTGGTAATATAGTCGTCGATTAGTGGGTAACGACAGGGAGCCGTAATAAAGGTTGGACCGGGAACTGCACGGGATGTTTTGAATCGCCACCCGCTTTAATGGTAGCTGTATTAACCGATAATTCAAATTTCAATACCGCACTCTGGTACTAAACGCAACTGACACGACACTTTAGCTAGGTAATGTTCCCCTCAGCTTATCAGGCTCATGTAGTACGTAGGTACTATATTCAACTAGGTACGTAACATTATCTGTTAATGCTAATTTCTATGCAAATTTCTATTTGGAGGTTATTGATAAAATTTGATTTGGATACAAATAATTAATCAAATCAGCCTTTTGTAATAACTAACAAAATTAGAAACCTTATTATTAAATTTTATCAACTTTAAGAACTTGCTCACTGTTTTTATACTTAAGTTAACTACTAGCAGTAAGATTAAATTACAATTAAAATATTAGAAATTAAGCAACGCATAATGCACATAACTCTGTTATGGCATATCATTAAAATCATCAAAGAAATCAAATCTAACTTGGTACTAGTGAATGTCGGAAAGTTACAGTCCGCCTCTCCAGGGCATTATGCAGAATAATGGCCTGGTTATTATTAGTTCGCTACCCAAAGCACTAGCACATGTTTATTTCCCAACAGAAACTAATAAATCTGTCGAATAGTCTGAAACAACTTTATTAGTGGATTCAAAGCTCCGTTTACGCTTTTGTAAACGATTTAAGATGAAAACTGAGTGATGTTCCATAGACTAACTGTACCTACTGAACCTACCTCGCCAAGAGACACCGAAACGAAGTTTGCTTTCACATAGGGATATCGGCGTGTAATAAGGAACAGGGAACGGTTCGGTCGCTCGCATTTTGTGAGTTCAATGGGGTGTGTCGACGGCTCTCCGGTTGCTCTCCAAAGAGTTGCAATTTTATGAATGAGTTGTTTGAATGAAACAAAATAATAATATGGTTTCGGCTGGTGACCGATGCGGAAAGTGCTCCGTTGAGACGTGTTCGTTTCTGGATTGACTTTTAAACCGGCCTGATATTTGGTGCGTCGTCGCCACGATAAAGATTTCGGGTCCCATAAAACACTTAATAATATTGCAACCTGAATCAAAATGTCGGTAATATTTTGTTCTTATTGAATTTGAACCATAAGATTAATTTATTTCCACCGCCGTTTTTATTATTTAATAATAAACAATCAAATACCTCTTCATTACTTAAAATAAAAATAATATGTGAGTTCGGAATTTTTGCCGTAAAATTTTATTTATAGGTCTTGATGTTGACTTCTAAAACCTTTATAAGGTAGGGCGACTCCGTGAACAGTTTTTCATATAGTTTTGAGGGTTATTATAGATGATTATGTATATTGCTATAGTGACGAGTTGTCAGCCCATCGCCTAAATTGCAATACACTGAAACCCTCGAATCCCTTAGCTGGTTTTTACAGCATGACCGGGAGGAGATGCAGCTGGCACATTCTATGTTTTTCTATCACTCCCAGTCCAGCATGGAAGTAATTAGTACAAAATATTACAGTAATTATAAAAAGATAATAATGACCTCCGCAATATTTGTATAGGAATCTTTTTATAAGCGTAAAATTTCTATTAAAAAAGGTAAAGACCTAGATCTCGTTATTATGAGCTTATTTTCCAAAAATTGTCGCACTCAATTGCGATTTTACGAAGGGATTAGTGTAGTGTAGAGCGTTCGTATGAAAAACTGTTTACGGAGTCTCCTCTTAAGAGTGTGTTCTAATCATGAAACTGTTTGTACTTAACTTTTTATTTTATGAAAAAAAAATTGGGCCTCCCATACAAAATGACTAGACTTGTTTTGTATGGCAGGTTCAACTTATTTTTCATATTACGAGATTAAGTTATCAAGAAGAGTTGTTAAGTTTCGTGAGTAAAACACCTTTAAAATATATGCACTTGCTAATTTAAAATTACCTTACTGTACTGGTAATATGGTGGTAAGGAAAAATTTACTGACTGCAGTCTCTAATAAAGTTACCAAAGTTATCCTGTTCATTTTTTCATTTCATTTTTATAACGGGTAACTTTAAAAATCCAACAAACACGGTTCGAATCTGATTAAGAACCGATTAGGGCTCCATTATAAACTGCTCACACAACCGCTGTGTAATTTTTTTGTTGTTCGCGCGATGCGCTGCCCAATATGACGGTTATTAATTAACACAGGTGTTAGTGTCAGTCATGATCATGATAACTATAGCAACTTTAACTTTAATGTATAAAATACCATAGATTTGTAAATTCTTTCTCATCATCATTTTATAGTTTTTACAAAATGTGATTCTCAACTGCATAAACTCGTAATAATTCCTTGTTTATCCTTTTACAAAGGATAATTAGGAATGAATACTGACGGTTCCCCTTTCAACATTTATTCTTCCCTAATACCACCTTAATTAGGGAAGGTGTGAATTTCTTTAAGGCATCATGCATTTTGAGGAAGGGTCAATTCAGCTTGTTATCTTCACGGATATCTTGACACAGGATGCAGTCGAAATAGACACTTGCCTCAGCTGGTGATCCAACACAAAATTGACCAATTAAGCTTACAATTATATGCAAATATAGATGAATCAGAATTCATGAATTTGTAGGATTAAAATTGGTGTTGTAGAGTCTATTATCCAGCACAAGAATTACTGCTAGGATTACTGCGGAGAAAGTTTCTTGTCGGACATGGAAACTCATGCGCATCTCTTATTCTGAAATCGCACTTACATATCTAAAGATCGTTAGGAAGGTAACGAAAAAAACTATGACTGGGTTTATTAATTAGCGTTTTCCTATTCACGCGAGCCGAGGCGGCGTGTTAATAATTAAGACTGGATCACACGATATGTTAACGATTCATTCTTTAACAGATCATTGATAATCCATCATTCTTAGTCATTGTAACTATCGGTGTGCACTGAGGTATTAATATGAATCAAGTTTTTATCGCAGGTATAAATACTACAAAGACTAGAAATATATATTTCTAAATAGTACTTGACTCAAAAATAGTACGTACCTACTTAAGATGACGTATGAGTATATTGTACAGTTTGGCACTTAGAAATCTTAAATTGGGTGCTTTATTACCCGACTGCGCAACGCAAAGGAGGGTAATGTGTTTATCAGCCTATCTATCTATGTAATGTGTGTAAGTAAGTATGTTTGATCCTCTGTGGCGCTCCAGTTACAGACCAAACGCGTTGGCATTCTTACGTCAATCGATTCGTCTTAACCATGCAAGTGTCACTAAAGACATGATTCACGTCATTTTCATTTTGAACAATAGTAACAATTTAAAGTTTTGAAGCTTACTTTCTAGTACGCAGTTGGGTTTTTGAACTTTTTTAATTACTTGTTTATATATTATGTAAAACAACTTTTGATTACCTAACCGTAGAAAAAAAAAACTTTTGACTACCTAATTTTCTATTGGTAAGTTGATAAAATTATTAAATAAGTAAGTAGTGTTTTTTTTAATACCCTGATATTATTATTAACATTACTTTCCTTCAATTATGCACTAAAATTATTTTTGTTAAATATAATTTTCGGTTTGTTAATATTGTTGGAATCAACATAAAAACTTTGCTACAAATTATTTGCAAATTGTAACTTTTTAATTTATTGATTTTTGTTCAATTGTCTTCAGTACTCGTTGACCGGCAACCATGCCCACATGTGTATTTTTCTATGAAATAAATTCTAAATGCTTGTAAAAAAGCTCTAAACCAATATGGTTCTTCAAACGTTAACTAAAAGTATTATTTGTCACTCCTACGCGACCCCGAAATACAGTCCACTAAAATACCAAATGGAAAAATTCTAGGCAATGCAACGCCTCCATTGTTGGTCCTTCAAACCGTATATTCCGTGCTACTGTATGCCAGCTGGCTTCTACAGTTCCAAATGATCCAATATCGATCGATTTCTATTTTATGAGATTTTTTTTTAGATCTTATTGTATCGTAAATATAAACAGGGTATGTATCTATTCACTTAGTGAATTAAACAATAAAAATGTTTTACGATCCAGTATAGCTAACATAATTTGGCAAATTTATGCATGGCTTGAAATTTATGTACCTATACTATAGGTACAGGACGCATTAGAACAACCCTAACATGAAGTTTTAAAAACCACGATCTTATCATTTCAATGAATACAGGAAATCATAACTTCAATCTGACTATGTAAATAAATAATCATAATCATAACAATTTAAAAGATAATTACAAAGCTACGTATACGTGTCTCTGACTGCTATCGAGTTACTAGCTGTGGCTGTTATACAAATTATATTAATACAGATGGTAATCAGTGGTTATTAACCTGGTGTTAAGTCGTTGAAAAATGGTGCCAGATGTAAGTAATTCGCACACGCTTTTCTCAAGTGAAGGAATGTAACGCAAGCGCAGCCGGGCGTGAGGCTCGCACCGCTCCGCCTTATCAGCAGATCTATCAAATTGTGATGCTTTTTCTTTAGCTGCTATGTGCGAAAAGGATTAGAGGGGAACGTTGGCACTCTAACAATTCTGAGAGCACGAACACTGTCTCCGGATTAACTGTAGGCTAAGTCACACACCCTACTAAAGCTATCAAATGAACAGTATGGGATTAAAACGAATAGTGATATTATAGTGGTATCTAGGTATTTAATTTTGTAACTTTTAGAATACCAAGCCGAACACCTTTTTATTAAAGATTTTATGGCAAAACAAAAAATATACAGATATTATCCTCATCACCTACCTAAATATTTGTATATTTTACCTATTATTAATTACTAAATAGTTTATTACTAGTTAGTCAACGTTTTACTTTAGAGATATAAGTATATAGTGCATAACTAAATTAAAACTGATATGTTAGAAGATACGTTATCGTGAATCGAAAACTTTAATGATGTCTTTTAGAGATCCGACACTGATATAAAAAAATCTTATTACCTGCAGAACAGGCATCTCTCAGCGTCACCCACAGTTAGTTAAGCGAACGAAATGTCATCGACATTTTTTGCCTGCCTGATGTCTAATTCATGTCATCGGGTCCGTATTTCCCTAATATTAACTTTTTTCATTATTTAACAAATAGATTGGACCCTTATACCTACGCTCGAATATTCAGTTACATGGTTTAACACTTAAAAGGGCTTAACGACTCTAACACATCCTGCGGGTTACGATAAAAAATACGACAAAAAGAGAATACTTCTCGTGTTTGTTTTTTAAAAGATGTCTGCTGGAGATAAGGTGCAGCGGCACTTTAATCCTCCAACCGTCCGATATTTGAAAAGGATATGATGACAACTTTTTGAGTTCTTTATCTAATAAGTGCGTAACCAATACTTTTGAATATGTGACCAATACTTATGAATACTTTACAATTTAAATACATTTTGATAACATTGTACTTAGTTAAGTTAATCTCAGATGAATATAATACCCGTTAATTAGGATCTGGGGGTCTATTCAGCTCTGGCGCGTCGAGCGCCTTATCTTGACTTTGACAGAACTTTGTATGGAAGACGTCATCACTCGACGCTGTCAAATTTTTCGCTTTGTTTGTAAACAAACAGATGTCAAGTTGCGTATGATAAGGTACGACCACGCTTTAAATTCGCGTGGTGAAAAAAGGAACTTACGCTGCCACCTTTAGATTTGACATTGATTTGATAGTTCTCCTTGTACTGCTGCGCCTCCGCCCACGTTCATTGAGAACCGTATCAAACTGTGATTTTTTGTTCCTTTCTACAATTTATTTTTTATTAAATTCGTTTTTTGTCTATGATATCGGTAATTTGGTGATAATTTGACAACCCAAAATTGTATTATTTACCTTTATTTTCGACAAGCATTCGACAACGAGCCAGGCGACAATTAGGTGCCTTTGCAAAGGCGAATGGGTCAAAATTATGTATTAAAAGTATTATTATTACTTTATTTCTTCTATCATATATCATCTATAGGTTATCATTGATATTATGGGTAAAATGCACCATTTTACACAAAGTGGTTTAGACGCTACGCCCACTTGCAAAATTCTCTAGCCTTTACACGAAATTAGGTGCCGTCGCAAAGGCGAATGGGTCAAAATTATGTATTAAAAGTATTATTATTACTTTATTTCTTCTATTATATATCATCTATAGGTTATCATTGATATTATGGGTAAAATGCACTACTTTACACAAAGTGGTTTACACGCTACGCCCACTTGCAAAATTCTCTAGCTTTTACACGAAATTAGGTGCCGTCGCAAAGGCGAATGGGTCATAATTATGAATTAAAAGTATTATTATTTCTATATTTTTCCTATAATATATGATCTATAGGTTATCATTGATATTATGGGAAAAATACACCATTTAACACAAAGTGGTTTAGACGCTACGCCCACTTGCAAAATGGTCTAGCTTTTACACAACTACTTAATAGGCACATTATGTATGATTAATAACATAATGAAAAACACCACCCTCCCAACTAGAATTAGGCGCCAAATATCATCAAACAAATATTTTTTATTTTATTTTATTTTTTAATATGAGCCACTATAAGTCCATTTCAGGACATGGGCCTCTCTTGTTGGAGGATAATTGCCTTTCTCGCGACGCTTGGCAGGTGAGTTGCTGCTGTCCAGATCCATTTTATAAATTTAATTGTCGGCCTTTACGGCATCCGCGGGAAGAGATGGAGAGATGCTATTCTAATCTGGTATTTGACGCAAAATTACTTGCTGTACCCCGATCCACCGTCAACTCTTCTGTCATCACTGGTCTGTCTAATGGTCAGAGTCTGAACCTTTTGCCCCTGATCAAGAAATCGCAGAAAGCTGCCAGCGTGCTGGGCACCATGCCACAGCAGGACGCTCTGGAGGCCATTTATTACCTTTAATTAGTTTTAATTAAGTCATTTTTGTAAATATCCCATGTTGTAAATAACACATTTTTGAACGTTAAAAAAAAAGTTGTGATTTATCATTATCATGTAAGGCTGACCCTTGAGTACTTAGTTAAGACAATACAGGCTGAATCACCTAACAGCTGCCAAAAAAGATAAATCTGTGCTTCGGAGGGCACGGTAATCCGTCGGTTTGGTCTCGTTTGCTAACACGAAATTATGTGAATGTAATAAAATTAAATTACTGCTTTTTAAATATAATTTATTACACCGAGATTCATCGGATTTTATAGATTTTCTATTTTATTACGAAACTGAACAACTTTAAAACATATTTGGATACAAATGATGTCAGGGGTTCTAAGTTTTGGGGTACTGACCTATTTTTTGCATATTTGGACCTATGTATGTTCTCTGGGGAAAGTTGTTCAGTTTCATGAGTAGCTACGTTGAGTTGATTCACATCACATCCTCAAATATGGTCAGCCAATCATTGTTTGAGTGAATTATTTATGTTAATCACACTAACCAGTGGTAAATTATGTATTAGTGTCCAGGTGAAACTAAATCAACGTTATGGATTTAATGATAATAAAATAAAACTGAAAATATTTTGATCATTTATTGCAAGAAAAATATAATTTTCACTCGCACGCACTACAATTAAGCTGTAAGTACACGTACGTACACTTAACTACCTATCACAATTATTCTCTCCGAGGCCGTGCTCAATGTGCAAATCTGCTCTAAATATAATAGTTACAGATATTTGGTTCCACTTAGATTTTTGGGCCGATTTGGGGACGTCGATAAAAAGGATCATGCAAGGGTCGGAGTACTAGTTTGCTTTGATCAGCAGAGACTCCTGCTTCCTAAAATGGGCCGGGAGTCTGTGCCCTAAAATAAACTACCGCTGATTATTATGCGGTGGGATGAGTTTCATGGAAATGTTCGCACATCGAAATTGTCTGTATGTTGGATTTCTCTTTTTCTTCTTCTTAGTCTTTTACTCTTGGCAGAGTGGTCGTGGCCGGGAATTGGCAGGATTCTGTGTAGCGTGTCTAACGATGCATTGGCATCTAGTCCTATTACTGGCTTCGTGCGAACATTCGGTAATGGTATTCTTGATCACAGATTTTATCTGATCCGTCCATCTAGTTGGTGAGCGGCTGCGAGGCATTTTCCCCTCCACTTTTCCCTGCACCACCAGCAGTTCTATGGGGAGTTCTCGTTGCGCGTTATGTGACTGAAGAATTTTGGGATTCGTTGGTAAACTGTGTAAATTCTAAAGTGTAGAAGACAGTTGATTTCTAGATGTTTATTTCTAAATAATATACAGAAAATCTAATTTTTTAACTTGACTGACTGACTGACAATTAAGCTGACACTATAGACTAGCATAAAATGACAGGAGGTTCCGGAGGTCACATGGTTCTAAAGGTTTTAAAATAAGGGTTTATGTGCAAATAAATATGCAATCAATCATTATCAATCTGTCTTGGAGCTTTTGGGTAAAAAATCAAAATACATATAGTTCGAGCCCCGGAGCTTCCAGTATTATGGAGTAGAGTGCGTGAGATATATGTTGAACCATTTCTACAAAAAAAATGTTCAGAGTGCTTATGCTTAGGCAGAAAACATAGTAAAAGTTCCAATATGTAGGAGGCTGGAAGACCAGGCGGGGGGCCCAAATCTAAAATCTTACTGAATGATTAACGAACTCATCAACGCAGATCCTAAAGCTAGAATCATGAAACGAATATGCTAAGTTAGACGAAAACGACACCCACCGACTGACACATATAGGGATTGTCAAAATAGAACTGGTACTTCCCGTTAACCTATAAAGCTGAAAATTAGCAAGTGAATCAGGTTTTGTATGCAGATAAAGGAAACATTATTAAAACTTGAATAATCGAAGGTTCGGAGTACCTGGTGAGGTGAGTTAGCCTAAGAGCCCAGCTAAACAATAAAAGACACGAAAAATTAGTCATGTAACTAGCACTGTGCCAAATATTTTGCTTTTAACATAAAGTGCAGTTTTATGTTAAAAACTATTCAGCGCGAGAATCGCACGGCATGCCGGCGGCGATAATGCTGGCGGCATGACCGGCGACAATATGCTGGCGGCACAGTGTGTTAGAGTAAAGGCCTTACGATGCAACGTTTTCTAGTTAGGTACCTACCAGGAATTAAAGATTTTTGTCTTCGCTGGTAACTCGGGAAAAGCACGTAAAGCTTGTTTTTCTTTCCATGCTGGACCGAGAGTAAAGTTTGCATACTAAAAAAATAATGCGCTAGCTGCATCGCCTCCCGGGCAGGCTA
>JARACY010006108.1:0-18839 GCA_029255725.1 Scrobipalpa atriplicella
GCAAGATTAATGCCTCTTACTGCACTTCGTAGGGCGAAGACAAATGAAGTCAATTTCCTTTAATCACGGATGGCGGAGTTAATCATGTAATTTACTTGACTAGCGCATCCTGGTCTACGTAGAGCACGTTTTTCATTCATGTTCTACCGAGTCAGTATACTCTGGTTTGGTTAATATTTGAATTCCGCGGGAGAATCACAATGGTATCGATTCGTATGCGCACTAAATCTTGACTAAAATGGTCCTGAACCTGTCATTGTCTATCCTGAGAGAACAGACACGGATGGTATTTTTTTTTAGATTTATCTAAGTCATGCTGCATTGACTACTGTCTCGTCGTGAGAAAGATATGAAAAACAAACTAAAAACCAAAAAATTATCTATATTTATTATGTTTCATAAAAATAATATTCTATATTTAGCAGTGGGACACTAACGGCTAAATAAGATAAGATAAATGTAAGCAACTGTGGTTTAACTGTCTCTTCCATGCTGGACTGGGAGTGATAGAAAAACTTAGAATGTGCCAGCTGCATCTCGTCCCGGGCATGTTGTAAGAACCAGCTAAGGGATCGAGGGTTTTAATGTATTGCAATTTAGGCGATGGGCTGACAACCTGTCACTATAGCAATACACACATGACCATCTGGAAATAACCCTCAAAACTTGACAGACGTGGCGGAATGACCTTTCTTTTCCCATCAGGGATAAAGGCGTGATTTAATGTATGTATGTATGTATGTGGTTTAAAGGTGTGCAGATTTTTTTGACACCCTTTTTCTTCTTATTGAGTGGATTTTTTAATCGAACACTCTGTATTTTTTTTTAAATCAAATCATTCTTATTTATTTATAAAAACAATTACATAGGTACAAATACACTCTGTATTGTATACTAAAATAATCTTACATTGTTTCAGAAAACAAAAAATTACGAGTTGCACTCCGGGAGTGCCGGCAGAAGCGAAAACTCAACAGATGGCGCTAGTAGGTTTCTAAAACGCACTGGATCTGTCATGGATCCTCCATTTAGCTTGGCCTCTGTTTACATACAATGACCAGAGATCAGGAACTCTGGATGACGCAAGTTCAACATTTCTTACCCATCCCAAAAAGTGCATAACGCCGCTTAAGAAGTTTTCACTTAAAAAAAAACATCAAACAAAATAACTTTTTCCAACAATGTTAAAATCATAATAAACGTGATATCCCACTCAAGACTTTTATCGCTCTGTAGAATAGAATATGATTTATTTTCCCGCTTCTGTCGCACTTTTTCCTTCCAATATTCCTTATAATATAATGCCTATGTCAAAAGGTCACCATTTTGCTTTGTTAGGACGATTGCGCAAGAAAGAAACGAATTTCATTTGTGTTTTATTAATACTGTTTCTCGGATTTTTTTTATTTTTGTGACAGGATTATTTTATTTCTTGATTTCGTTTTGCTGTGAAACCGGTTAACTTTGTTCCAAAGTCAATGTTCGTGGTTTTAATTTTTAAACTTCATCCATAATTTACCCGGATTATTACCTATATTTTTGTCGTATTCAAAATGTATGTCAAATATTTCCTGGACTGGGAGTGATACAAAAATATATAATGTGCCAGCTGCATCTCCTCCCAGGCATGCTGTAAAAACCAGCTCTTTAATGAATTGCAATTTAGGCGGTTGACTGACAGCCTGTCACTATAGCAATACACATGACCATCTGAAATAACCCTCAAAACTTGTTAGACGTGGCGGAATGACCTTTCGGTCGTTTTCGCTCTGCCTACCCCATTAGGGGCGTGATTTTATGTATGTATGTATACGTTTTAAAGGCTGATAAACACATAACCTATTTTTGCATTGTGCAGTCGGGTAAAAAAATACAACCAGTTGAACATTCAGAACGCACCTTACAAATTGAGTAGACATCTCATTGAGGTATCTCCATATCTTGTCAATAAAACAGTATCTCACATTTGAGCAAACTTGCAAACAGGTGGCAGTGTATAAATAAAGTACAATTAAACATGACTTCGTGTTAAATCGTTTAATTTTATTTGATTATTCTGTGTAAAGTGTTATTTTCGACTTTACTAAATTGTTTTTTTTAATGTGTGTAAAAATGGCGTGATAATGTTTTGTTAAATTAGAAACTGTTTTTGTTATTCTAATTGTTAGTGTGCGATTTTTAACTTTGTAAAATCGGTTTATGTTTTTAAAAGAAAGTGTTTTTAAACGACTCCAAAACAAAGGAGGAGGTTCTCAATCCGGTTGTATGTTTTATTATTAATTTTTAAGTTAGGTGTAAATGAACTAAAAAAATGTTGTTTACTATAACGAAAACGGACAGTATTAATATAACTAAAGAGGAAACAAATTGTTGTGCTGTGTGGAAACAATTTTTGTTTGCTGTTTTAGGTGAGTGAGAATTTTACTAACCCTTATGGGGTAGGCAGAGCGTAAAACTCATATTAAAAGACGTTTCCGCCAAAGAAAACATCTATGGCCCGTATTTATAATCAGCTCTCAAGAGTGACAGCGAGTTTAAGTCCGTATCAGAAATGTCATTTCAGTACAAAACTATCTGTCAAATCCATACTTAATATTGTTCTCAATCTTGAGTTGAGATCGCTTTATAAATACGAGCCTATTTTACAATAAATCAGCTGCTTCTCCTCCCGGGCATGCTGTAAAAACCAACAAAGGGATTGGAGGGCTACAGTGTATTATATAATATAATTTAGGCGATGGACCGTTGACACTATCCCAGATGGTGTAGTGGATAGGATAGGGCCGTGGCTGTGCAGGAGGTCGTGGTTCGAATCCAACCACGTACCAATGTGTTTTTCGGTCTTCGAATTTCATTTATGTACGTTTATTTGGCGCTTTTACGGTGAAGGAAAACATCGTGAGGAAACCTGCACACACCTACGAAGAAATTCAAAGGTTGTGTGTAACCTAATCTAGGATTGGGTCTGGTTACCATTCGGGGTTACGGAGGTCAGATGGCAGTCGCTCTATGTAAAAACCAGTACCTTCGTTCAATCCTCTATATTAGGTAGCCGACCCCGTGAAATACGGGAACAAGGCTAGAAAGATGATGGACAGTTGGCACTAAAACGTTTTTACACATATCAATTATGAGATTGGTGTGACGAAAACGCCGTTAACTAAGCGTTTTTGCGCTTTGCCTATCCCGTAAGGAATAAAGGCGTGACGAAATGTACGTATGCATGTATTTTTATAATAAGTAATATGGTAAAAGTATACAGTCAACAACCCGCCCTAAATCCTCTTGATTGAAAATGAAGTGGAAAATCTCCCGAAAGCGTGTTAAATTTTTATAAAATTTTAATTAAGTAATATTCTATTTCCAATGGGTTTATCTGAGTTTGAAAGGCAACATCTTGTTTTTCACAAGTTTTAATTGGCTAGATTAATTATTATTATTTCTATTAGCAACAGCTTCCCGCACAAATTTCACAGGGATATTCTTTCAGGAAATAAAAATATATTTTAGATTTTCGCATACAAAATGGCGAAGTCAATTCTTTTTTAATTTTCTGAAATAATTTATTTGCAAAAGGTATTTACCTACTATAGTTTCGTTGTCTGAGCAAAGCAGGCCTGTATTATCTTAGGCCCGTATTTATAATCAACTCTCAAGAGTGACAGCGAGTTTGAGTTCGTATCAGAAATGTCATTTCAGTACAAAATTACCTGTCAAATCCGCACTCAATGTTGCTCTCAATCTTGAGATCGCTTTATAAATACGAGCTAAGTATTGATTTATGATCAGTTCGTTTCTTAGTTTTGAAATTCTATCCTCTAATGACATAAATTAACAATGGCTCTTCGAAAGTTAGTTTCAAGTTCAAATAAATACAAACAAACAAACGCCTAGACAAAACAAATAGTTTCTCAATAGACATAGTTTTGACGAAATTCGCCAATTTGATTTTGATTAAGTTTCGATAAATAAATATGAGACTATTTCGAAAATTCAAGTTTTACACTAATGAAAGGAATATTACTAAATCAAATTCAATCAAATATTGTTGAATCTAGATGATACAATTTAAATTAACCTCGTCACTTTCAGTTTAATGAAATATTTTTTAAATATTTTCGGTGATGGCGGACATTCTTCCAGAGATCGGCCAACTGCGCAGGACTAGTTGTTAGTGCCCAATGTGTTTGCGCAATACACAGGTGCACTCTCTATTCCTTCAATCACCTTTTCTGATGGGACAAATTGACTGACAGACCAGAGAGAAATCAGGCGCAAGACCGACTATTTATTTACACGCCCATCCGACAGCTCAGAATTCATCATCTTACTTTACAATCTGGTGATCAGCCTGCAATATCCTAACGAAACTAGAAACAACAACACAATGTCATTGTCCCCCGCCGGGAATCAAACCCGGGACCTCCGAGTCGTGAGTCCATGGCTCAGACCACTAGATTCTGTACATGTAGGTACACTTTTGTACGAAAGTTAGGTAGGCAAGCGCTTTCGTCCTTCACCTTTGAAAACAATTCAGGCATGTCACAATAAATCCCTAACACCCTGTATACAGACCATCCAACCTGGCCATTAATTTCCCTTTACATTATCGACTTCCTTTTGTTAGTCAATTTAGTTCAATATGGCCGAGTTTCGTGACCACATAGACCGACTGCAAAAAGACTTCAAACTGCAAGCCGAGTGGATTTTTCGAGTCGATTAAAAACCCGATCAACCCTGGTATTAGATTAGAGATATTAAATTCAACAAGAAAATAGGCCTCTGATCAAGGTATGTGTAACTACCTCTATCAAAGACTGCTACCGGAACCAACGGCTTAACGTGCCCTGCGAAGCACAGAATCCTTTTTTCTTACAGACAATCAAAATGATTCAGCATGTATTATCCTGACCAATCTGAAAAAAAAATTACAAAATATTTGAGTACCGCCGTGTAAATCGAACCCACGACCTTCGGACCGAGATCCCATGCCTCAGATCACTAAACCACGGAGGCAGTTAAATCTACCACTCAAGACCTCTGATTAGGAGTTCATAATTTTGCAGGTTTGCTTATGCAAAATGATTTGCAATTTATCAGTTTTTATTATTCTAAACACTGATTTGAGAAGTCGCTGGGAGCGCTAGCTCCATTTACTCTTCTGTGGTTCTAAAGCAGTCCGTCTGTAGTAGACTTTTAGCTTTAAAACTGACAGGGGACGAGAATAGATTGATTTATTATAACAGCGAGAAGGGTCTTCGGAATGAGTTTGAGATTGGGTTGTTGCATTAAAATGGACTTGCGCGCACTACCGAAGAAACTGTAGATCGATCGTCGGCCGCAACGTGCCCCATCACGACGTCGTGACCTGAGTTTTTACGCTGTGCGACGTGGATATCCACGTCACGATGACGTAACGTTCAATTCAACGTTGACGTAACGTTAGACGTAACGACGTCATCACGTCTTTATGTGTGGCTGGCTGCCCTAACCTTGGACGTCACGATAGTGTGTGTGTGTGGCTACCCAAAGACCCGACGATTAACCGACAGTTTAGTCAAAAATGCGCGCAGGCCCTTACTTGTCCTTCATCATCAGCCACAACAGTCCACTGCTGGACATGGGCCTCCCCAAAATTGGGGCATATGCCATACTCACCACGCTTGGCAGGCGGGTTGGTGAGCGCAGTAGAAGTTTTCCATTCACAGGGAACGCTGCTGCCGATTCCCTGGATTTATCGCCTTTTACCCGCAGGAAGTGATGGGGTGATGCTATTCTAACCCGGCACCACACGGGGACTTACTTACTTGTCCTTATGAAGTTTTAATATAACGAAATGAATTGAGATACTCCCTATAAAGTAGTAAGTGGATAGTGGGTTAGTCATAAAGTCATGAAATTTATTCATGGGTTGGGTGGTGCGGGGATTATTTTCGTCACTAAAGGATGGTCTGTAACATCCTTTATGACTGTAATTTATGAAAGCTCAGCTCGGGATATAGTTAATAGTTAGTAGAAATTTTGTTCATTAACTTATGTTTATCATAACTTGGCCTTTTCATTTCGGGTTAAATGAAATTGGAAAAGGTCAAGAAATTTAAATTTTGCTACTTCAGAAAGTATATTTTTTTGGTTCGTTCTTCAAAATAAATAAAAACGTACGTAATTTCTATCGAACCAAAAATATGTGGGAGGACAAAATATATAGAATTTACTTTCTCCCCTGCTTTAGCGAGTGGATCAAAATTAAGGTAGTTAAAACTCTGACACCAGGGTTCCTCAGGCACCCAAATACGAGTATTTCATTCTTTATCTCTTGCAGCAAGTATACCCTTCATTACCCATGGAGTGGAGAGCACAGAGCTGTCTTCATCCATACATTCAGGGCACTTCGTGGAATCCCACACAGAGGTGCCGTGGACTACCACCGCCATGATCCTGGCTGCTGCTGCATCAGCCCCAGTGTACTGCTACCTGATGGACAGGATGGGGAGGAGAAGTGGAATCTATATGGTCAATTTGTCGCAAGGGGTGAGTTAGTTGAATGTATTTATGGGCGTAAAAAATTTAGCTGACTAAACTTTAGGATGTTGGTTTGAGTCTGCCCAAAAAACTGAACAATTCAGGAACAAAGGTCATATGTGAAAAAAAAACACAGTTGTCGAATATCGAAATTCAAGGTGAAGTTTGTTAAGTCTGTCATGATGAACTCTGTAAAAATACTGAGATATTTGGTGGTGGCAGAGCTCTACGATATTTCTAAGTCAGTCAGGGCCCGGGAAGCGATTCGAAGCGACGCGGCGCGCAGCCATTGTGATAATACCTGATAATATGCATAGCTGCTTGAAAAAGCATCGCGTTGTTCCACAATATGACAGGTTGCACCACTGATGATTATATTTTGACGTCTCCCAAGGCACGCCACTCAGCTCGGTCTTCAGCTCAGCCGTTCTCATCCAATTCCTGCCCGCTTTCCTACGAACAGCCTCAGGACGTCAATGATACCGTCATTTACCTTCTATTTTTTTCTTTTAGGCGTCTTGCATCCCACTCTTCCTGCCACAAACAGAGACCAGTTCCATCATTCTCCACATCTTAGCTGGAATCTCCACAGGAGGACTTTTCACTGTTCTACCGGCTTACGTGCGGGAGATCAGCGGTGATCGAATACGAGGTAGGACAGGAACTAACTGCCTCCGTGGTCTAATGGTCTGAGCCATGGGCTCACGACCCGGAGGTCTCGTGTTCGATTCTCGGAGGGGGACAATGACTTTGCGTTGTTGTTTTTAGTTTGGTTAGGACATTGGAGGCTGATCACCTGATTGTCCGAAAAGTAAGATGATCCATGCTGTCGGATGGGCATGTCAATAGTCGGCCCTGTGCCTGATTTCTTTCTGGTCGTGTCAGTCAATCCGTCCCATCAGAATAAGAGATTGAAGGAATAGGATTGCACTTGTGTGTTCCGCAAACACTTGGGCGGGCAGTAAAAACTAGTCCCGCGCAGTTGGCTAATCTCTGGGATATTGGTCGCCATCACCGATAATCGGTTGGGTGGACTATTTTTAGATAGGTAGGTTCCTATCACATCTTTTTGCATCTATATAAGAGCTTATTAGTTTAAAGTGCACCCTTTCTTCATGCAGTCACTTGTCTCACTGGGTAATAAAGAACTTGAAGTTTTCTGGAGCAACAGAGCCTGATGTATCATCTAATTATGATGCAGCCTGTAGCTAGGCGTAGACCAAAGGTAAAGTTACAATTTCAAGGACACACCCTTTTTCGTATTCACGTCTTTCCTACAATGTGCACATAAATAAAGATGACGCGGTTGTTTAAAGCCTACTAATTTCTTCCTTTTTTTCCCATCCAGGAGTAAACTTATCCCTGATGTTAATCATGACGTCAGCCGGCTACCTGGTCTTCATGGTGATAGACCTGGAGGCGATGATGTTTTTGATGGTGGCTCTGGTGGCAGCCCAGTTCCTTGCGCTATTGGTGCTGGTTGAGTCTCCTAGTTACCTGGTGATGGTTGGGAAAATTGAGGTGGAGTATGTTTAATTAGGTCTGCTATCAATAAGGAACCTGTTACCTAACCAACTGCCTCCGTGGTCTAGTGGTCTGAGCCATGAGCTTTCGATCCGGAGGTCCTGGGTTTGGTTCCTAAGGCGGCAAGTCCGTCTATACAGCCATCCATTTCTGTTCGCTCAAGACGGAAAATGACGGGTATGGTTTTTAATTTAGTTTAGTCTTACTTACGCTGAATCGTGGCCATTCTGTCTTTTACAACGACTGGCAAACATCACTCTCTGTTTCGAAGTGTCGACGTGCAATATTAATGGCCTCTTACTGCACTTCTAGGGCGAAGACAAATGAAGTCAATTTCCTTTAATCACGGATGGCGGAGTTAATCATGTAATTTACTTGACTAGCGCATCCTGTCTACGTAGAGCACGTTTTTCATTCATGTTCTACCGAGTCAGTATACTCTGGTTTGGTTAATATTTGAATTCCGCGGGAGAATCACAATGGTATCGATTCGTATGCGCACTAAATCTTGACTAAAATGGTCCTGAACCTGTCATTGTCTATCCTGAGAGAACAGACACGGATGGTATTTTTTTTTAGATTTATCTAAGTCATGCTGCATTGACTACTGTCTCGTCGTGAGAAAGATATGAAAAACAAACTAAAAACCAAAAAATTATCTATATTTATTATGTTTCATAAAAATAATATTCTATATTTAGCAGTGGGACACTAACGGCTAAATAAGATAAGATAAATGTAAGCAACTGTGGTTTAACTGTCTCTTCCATGCTGGACTGGGAGTGATAGAAAAACTTAGAATGTGCCAGCTGCATCTCGTCCCGGGCATGTTGTAAGAACCAGCTAAGGGATCGAGGGTTTTAATGTATTGCAATTTAGGCGATGGGCTGACAACCTGTCACTATAGCAATACACATGACCATCTGGAAATAACCCTCAAAACTTGACAGACGTGGCGGAATGACCTTTCTTTTCCCATCAGGGATAAAGGCGTGATTTAATGTATGTATGTATGTATGTGGTTTAAAGGTGTGCAGATTTTTTTGACACCCTTTTTCTTCTTATTGAGTGGATTTTTTAATCGAACACTCTGTATTTTTTTTTAAATCAAATCATTCTTATTTATTTATAAAAACAATTACATAGGTACAAATACACTCTGTATTGTATACTAAAATAATCTTACATTGTTTCAGAAAGCAAAAAAGAGCATAGCCAAGTTAAACTGCGTATCTGAAGATGATCCGATAGTTAGCAACGTTGTTAGTTAACTCTATCAAAGATGAGAGCGAGCGAGCCAAGTCTAATGGAAATCTAACTCTCTGGAGAATTCGTGAGTATTTATACATATCATACCTACTGCACGGAGCCGAAACCTGGACACTTACTAAGAAGTACGTTAACCAACTTCAAGTAGCGCAGAGAGCTATGGAATGTGCTATACTGGGCATATCACTCTTGGACCGCGTACGAAACACAGCCATCCGGGAACGCACCAAAGTGATCGACATAGCCCCAAAAGTGTCCAGATTAAAGTGGAGATGGGCTGGCCATATTGCTCGCAGAACAGATGGCAGGTGGGCCCCTAAGGTTGCTGAGTGGAGTGGACCCTGGATGGGACGTCGAAAAGTCGGGAGACAACCCACCCGTTGGGTCGATGACATCGCCAAAGTGGCAGGAAAGGGCTGGATGCGATTGGCACGGAACCGCAATATTTGGCGTGCCCATGAAGAGGCCGACTATGGGTGACCACAGGCTGAAGAAGAAGAAGAAGAAGACCTACTGCACATAGGCGTCCGCCTTGGACGAGCGTCCGCTTATGACAGTCTACAGGTTTTTAATTTTAACCGACTTGAAATGAATAGATGAGTTTCTCAAATTGTCAAGAAAGTTTATTATTATGACGCCTGGATCGTAGGTTCTACCCACAGAAGAGTAAGGGACTTTCTCTAATCAGTGGTTCTACCATGTAGTTCGTCGATTGTTAAACAAACAACCAATGCAAAAAATATCAGTTGTTCTTAAACTTTAGAACATCTTATTGAGGTGATTAAAGAATTCGTAGAGTAAAGAATTCCTGTATCTAAGGTACAAGTTTCTTATTTTTTTCTGATAGATCATCTAATTTGAAGAATATTCTCATCATTATAAAAATAAATTGTAAAGTAATTAATTAGTAAAGCTAAATGATGTTTAATTTAATTCAAATTATTCTTAATTAGTTATGAATTTTTAAAGCATGGCAAAAATACTAGTTCTGAGCCGAAAAGTAGCAAAACTTTTTTTACATGTTACTTTTCGGCTCGGAATATAGTGTTTTTGCCATGTCTTTAAAAATTTATAAATAATTATTTACTTTACAATTTATTTTTATAATGATGAGAATATTCTTCAAGTTAGATGATCTATCAGAAAAAAATAAAAAACTGGTAACCTAGGGCCGTATTTATAATCAGCTCTCAAGAGTGACATCGAGTTTGAGTTCGTATCAGAATTGTCACTCAGTAAAAATCGATCTGTCACATCCATACTTAATATTGCTCTCAATCTTGAGATCGCTTTATAAATACGAGCCTTAGGCTCGTATTTATAAAGCGATCTCAAGATTGAGCGCAATATTAAGTATGGATTTGACAGGCCGTTTTGTACTGAAATGACATTTCTGATACAAACTCAAACTCGCTGTCACTCTTGAGAGCTGATTATTAATACGGGCCTTAGATACAGGTTATCATACCGAATTGAAAAGCAGACAAAGGGACCTGAAGTTTTGTACAAGCGTTTGTTTAATTTTTTTTACCGCATTGTTTGATTCGTAAACATAAGTCCCTCCAACTCTCAAATCTCTCCGGAACAATACCAACAAGGAAGAATATAAAGCAGGCGGGGTAGATTTTTAATACCATTGGCAGTAGGTATTGCCCATGTATTGCCCTCGATTCTGGCCGCCACATTCTTAACTAATTTTAAGATAGCGCTGTCACTTTCTGTACTTTGACATAAGAACAGGATTGCAAATAAACACGTCATGTGTTTGACGTTCCTAATTTGACATAAGCTGCTTTAAATAAGAACCGAGCATAGAGCATGTTCCTTAATAAGCATTCTAATGTCAAATTTAAGCAATTTAATGTCAGATTAGGAATGTCAAAGTCATGTGTTTATTTGCTATCCTGTTCTTATGTCAAATATAAGAAAGTGACAGCGATACTAAGAATTAGAATTAGTATCTGGACGGCGTGAATCGAGGCCATTATATCATATCAGTGTTTAGACATGGTGTAAGTACGGTATATATTATGACTGTATGATCGACCAGCCAACCCAAGACTGTCAGGTTTGAAGAGGGAACACTGATTTTGATTCATAACCCGGTCAGAAAAAAGGGAAATATCCTCAATCATAACATTCTGTAAGTCTGCTGTGAGAAATTTATTTATTGAAATTAGCAGGCTTCTTGTGTCTTTGTTTTTTGGATCTTGTTACTATGCTGTTGAAACAATAAATTGTTAAATAAATAGGTACTTTAAGATTATAAAAGAGAATTTGTAGGTTATCAATATATTTATTTTGAATTGAAACTTTAATATAATAGTTATACCTACTTTATATAATCTAATAATTAATACTTTTATAGAATGCACTAAACTTTAAAATGCATTACTTAAATGAATAAAATAACTTCTAACACAAGCTGGATGGGTAGGTATTTGTCCATAGTATATTTTTTATGAAGCACGTCGTTGATGAGAAATTAACATCACGCAAGCAAAAAAAAACCCTGTTTAAAAATCATCGTCATTCTCAACAAATATTTTGCTTTCTACATGCTCAAATCCAAGTTGATTTGATTTAATCATCGCAAGAATGGCAAGAAACAAATTTTTTATCTTATATTTCAAAGCAAATTCCAAACGCTCGACAGCGTTTTCTGCGGTTAAAGATACTATTAATTTAAAAGCGCAACATTGCAGCAAATCCGGCATCATGTAATAAGCAGCCAACTTAGCAACGTCTTCTATTCCATCATCAGGTATCTTCCGCAAATACATAAAATCTTTCAGCTGTTGCAGTGTAGCCTTGCTTGTATCTTCCTTGTTTACGGCCCCGGCATCTACTTCCTTCCATTGACCACCCAGCATTGTTTTCATCACAGGGCTATAAGCTGCCAAAACCATTTTGTGCAGTCTGACAGACCCATCCTTACCATGTAGCTCAAAGTCTGTCAATTCAGTGTCTTCATAAAGCTTCCGGAATAATCTAGTATTGGTATTGTGTATATCAGTAGATACTGTTAAATCGATGTTATAAATACCAAATTCATACTTTGTTTCTTTGACTGTTTGAAAATTTGCGTTTTCCGAGCTTAGATCATCTGTTATAAACATTTTTTTTTCGATATGTAATGCTTTACTTGACAATTCAATTTTATAGTTAATTTTATCGGTTTTAAATATTTTACCAATTTTTACTGATATTAATTGACTATACCTACTATTGCCGCTCAGATGATCATATATTTTACTAAGAGTATGGTTTTGTACTTCGATATTAATCAACCCACAAATAACATACACTTGACTTATCTCACTTTGAGGTAAAGCGCCATCATTTTTGAAAATAATTTGAATGGTATGGCCATTACCTATGATTTCAGAGGGTTGCATTTTGTATCCTGTAACAAAACAAACACGTTATGCAAAACAATAAAAAAAACAACCAAGTGCGAGTCGGACTCGCGCACGAAGGGTTCCGAACCATTATTTCTAAATGGCAAAAAAATCATGTCTGTTGTCCGACTCGCACTTGGCCAGTTTTTAGTATTTATTGTTATAGCAACAATGGAAATACATCATCTGTGAAAATTTCAACTGTCTTACTATCGCAAAATTATGATTTTATCACGGTTCATGAGATACAGCCTAGTGACAGATAGACAGACAGCGAGGTTTCATTTTTTACCCTTTGTGTACGGATCCCTAAAAATCTGCTGCTTAGATTTTTTGGGTATCGTAGTCGACTAGGCATACATTAGTCTGCTACATGCTATGAGGAATCCCATAGGAAGCCTCTTTATTTGTTCGATCACAAAAGCGAGCACTTTTTTCCAGAATATGACCAATTAGGTAGGTACCTAGGTTATGACGTAGTTTATGCAAAAAGAATGATATTTCATTGATAGAACTCGAAAATTTCTCTGTCACTTTGTGGTGTCGAGTCACTTTCTGATGTGAACTGACCCCTATATTGTAAATTTTTTAAACTATCAATAATCTTATAAATAGTAGTTCAAATATAAGAACAAACTTACCTTATTTACCTACTGTAAAAATATTCAATTCAATTTTTGTAATTTATTTTGCAATAAGTATAGGGGTGACGTTTAACTTTCGCGCAATGCTTTGTTGTTGTCTGTTGACGGTTGTAAGCATTTTTTTTTAAGTTCTCCCATATTACAAGGGAAGGCGAAGAGCTTGAGTCCATGCAGCCTAGTGGTTGTAAGGCAACCAAAGAGTAAAGCTAAAGAACCATAAAGAAGGCAACACAGACTAACCTATCTTATATTTTTTTTTTTTTTTAATATTTTATGGCTTGGATTCTAGTCCTTTAAGCCAAGTCTTTATTTTGGTCACTACTTATTTTGCACTAGAGTGAGTAGTGGCAAATCATTCCAAAGGCGAAGATGAGGACTCCAAGAGCAGCCACTGGAAGCCATCTTGATGAGGTCACTGTCAGGTCTTGCTGCGTGAAGATCCCGAGAACACCTGATGCGAAGATCATGGTTGTGTAGGCTGCGACGAGGACGTACTGAAACGAAAATTGTACATTTTGTTATGAATTAAATTTTTGGCTATGGTAAAAGTATAAAAATGTCAAAGGTTTCCAGGAAACCAACTCACGTTTGGATGACAGACCCTAACAATGATTTTCCAGACTACATTACGAGTAGTATCTTTATGGCTCTAAGGCTCGTATTTATGAAGCGATCTCAAGATTGAGAGCAATATCAAGTTTGGATTTGACAGGTCGTTTAATGACATTTCTGATACGAACTCAAAATAGCTGTCACTCTTGAGAGCTGATTATAAATATGGGCCTAAAACAATGACCTAAAAGTCTTCCCACTTACTTTTCTTTCAACAAACTTCGACACCAGCACTGTCAACAAACTGCCGGCTGCCATGCAAGAAAGCACCAGGGTTTTCTTCACGTCTAGGACCTCGTTGAGCTGGGCCAGGGCTTTATCCTGGTCCAGGAAGACGATACTGCCTCCGAGGGTGATCGTCGTACTCAGAACCAGGCCAATTTGGTGATGTCTCGGTAGAGGGGGTTCTTTACTAGAACAGAAGTTTTATAGTTTGAGATTTTTTGTAGTGAAATAGTAGATAAAAATGGTTTTTAATGTAGTAGTATTATAAACTGTCCACCTCCTCGATCAAACAATTTGTATGGAAAAGCCAAGTTTTTTTTTTCATTTCCTGACAGAATTTCCTGGTGAAAATTGTTCATGTTCGTTAAATAAACAATCAGTTTTTGGTACGCTGTCCCTTACACCCGGTATGTTAGCTACCGCCATAATGATCCTGAAGTAGGTAATTCTCAATTTTCAATCAAAAACTCCTGTAATCACAACCAAAAGTTGAAAAACTATATTACTCCAATAACTTGGCATTTGCAAACAAAATGAGGTTCATTTAGATGCAAATGGATCTCAACAAGGTTGTTCCTGGATCCAACATGGCCGAATAAAACGGGAACTAAATACTAAATTATAATTTTACTAAAACCCGAAAATTTAAGCTTGGTAAACAAAGTCATTGCATTAGGTATAAGTACGCTTTCTGATTAGGGCACCGCTACTTTTAAGTTTATAATTCACTCTAGGATAGTATCCCTCACATTTTATGAAACCTTTCACTCCCTACCCACACCCTAAGAAAATTTTAGGGCCTAAAATATTATACCTAATCGTGATTAAAATACCATGTACTCTAGCTATCTATCCCCTGTGTTCGCCCATTCATGAAAGGGATGATCAAGAAAGGGACCATCGATGAGGGTTTTATTATTAGGACATACCAAAAAATCTCTGTCAGCGATGCTCATTTTGCTGGTGATGCAAAAACCTGTTATTATCTACCCGGAATGATTTGCCACTACTCACTCTAGTGCAAAATAAGTAGTGACCAAAATAAAGACTTGGCTTAAAGGACTAGAATCCAAGCCATAAAATATTAAAAAAAAAAAAAATATAAGATAGGTTAGTCTGTGTTGCCTTCTTTATGGTTCTTTAGCTTTACTCTTTGGTTGCCTTACAACCACTAGGCTGCATGGACTCAAGCTCTTCGCCTTCCCTTGTAATATGGGAGAACTTAAAAAAAATGCTTACAACCGTCAACAGACAACAACAAAGCATTGCGCGAAAGTTAAACGTCACCCCTATACTTATTGCAAAATAAATTACAAAAATTGAATTGAATATTTTTACAGTAGGTAAATAAGGTAAGTTTGTTCTTATATTTGAACTACTATTTATAAGATTATTGATAGTTTAAAAAATTTACAATATAGGGTCAGTTCACATCAGAAAGTGACTCGACACCACAAAGTGACAGAGAAATTTTCGAGTTCTATCAATGAAATATCATTCTTTTTGCATAAACTACGTCATAACCTAGGGTACCTACCTAATTGGTCATATTCTGGAAAAAAGTGCTCGCTTTTGTGATCGAACAAATAAAGAGGCTTCCTATGGGATTCCTCATAGCATGTAGCAGACTAATGTATGCCTAGTCGACTACGATAACCCAAAAAATCTAAGCAGCAGATTTTTAGGGATCCGTACACAAAGGGTAAAAAATGAAACCTCGCTGTCTGTCTATCTGTCACTAGGCTGTATCTCATGAACCGTGATAAAATCATAAATTTTGCGATAGTAAGACAGTTGAAATTTTCACAGATGATGTATTTCCATTGTTGCTATAACAATAAATACTAAAAACTGGCCAAGTGCGAGTCGGACAACAGACATGATTTTTTTGCCATTTAGAAATAATGGTTCGGAACCCTTCGTGCGCGAGTCCGACTCGCACTTGGTTGTTTTTTTTATTGTTTTGCATAACGTGTTTGTTTTGTTACAGGATACAAAATGCAACCCTCTGAAATCATAGGTAATGGCCATACCATTCAAATTATTTTCAAAAATGATGGCGCTTTACCTCAAAGTGAGATAAGTCAAGTGTATGTTATTTGTGGGTTGATTAATATCGAAGTACAAAAACCATACTCTTAGTAAAATATATGATCATCTGAGCGGCAATAGTAGGTATAGTCAATTAATATCAGTAAAAATTGGTAAAATATTTAAAACCGATAAAATTAACTATAAAATTGAATTGTCAAGTAAAGCATTACATATCGAAAAAAAAAATGTTTATAACAGATGATCTAAGCTCGGAAAACGCAAATTTTCAAACAGTCAAAGAAACAAAGTATGAATTTGGTATTTATAACATCGATTTAACAGTATCTACTGATATACACAATACCAATACTAGATTATTCCGGAAGCTTTATGAAGACACTGAATTGACAGACTTTGAGCTACATGGTAAGGATGGGTCTGTCAGACTGCACAAAATGGTTTTGGCAGCTTATAGCCCTGTGATGAAAACAATGCTGGGTGGTCAATGGAAGGAAGTAGATGCCGGGGCCGTAAACAAGGAAGATACAAGCAAGGCTACACTGCAACAGCTGAAAGATTTTATGTATTTGCGGAAGATACCTGATGATGGAATAGAAGACGTTGCTAGTTGGCTGCTTATTACATGATGCCGGATTTGCTGCAATGTTGCGCTTTTAAATTAATAGTATCTTTAACCGCAGAAAACGCTGTCGAGCGTTTGGAATTTGCTTTGAAATATAAGATAAAAAAATTTGTTTCTTGCCATTCTTGCGATGATTAAATCAAATCAACTTGGATTTGAGCATGTAGAAAGCAAAATATTTGTTGAGAATGACGATGATTTTTAAACAGGGTTTTTTTTTGCTTGCGTGATGTTAATTTCTCATCAACGACGTGCTTCATAAAAAATATTACTATGGACAAATACCTACCCATCCAGCTTGTGTTAGAAGTTATTTTATTCATTTAAGTAATGCATTTTAAAGTTTAGTGCATTCTATAAAAGTATTAATTATTAGATTATATAAAGTAGGTATAACTATTATATTAAAGTTTCAATTCAAAATAAATATATTGATAACCTACAAATTCTCTTTTATAATCTTAAAGTACCTATTTATTTAACAATTTATTGTTTCAACAGCATAGTAACAAGATCCAAAAAACAAAGACACAAGAAGCCTGCTAATTTCAATAAATAAATTTCTCACAGCAGACTTACAGAATGTTATGATTGAGGATATTTCCCTTTTTTCTGACCGGGTTATGAATCAAAATCAGTGTTCCCTCTTCAAACCTGACAGTCTTGGGTTGGCTGGTCGATCATACAGTCATAATATATACCGTAACTTTACACCATGTCTAAACACTGATATGATATAATGGCCTCGATTCACGCCGTCCAGATACTAATTCTAATTCTTAGTATCGCTGTCACTTTCTTATATTTGACATAAGAACAGGATAGCAAATAAACACATGACTTTGACATTCCTAATCTGACATTAAATTGCTTAAATTTGACATTAGAATGCTTATTAAGGAACATGCTCTATGCTCGGTTCTTATTTAAAGCAGCTTATGTCAAATTAGGAACGTCAAAACACATGACGGTTTATTTGCAATCCTGTTCTTATGTCAAAGTACAGAAAGTGACAGCGCTATCTTAAAATTAGTTAAGAATGTGGCGGCCAGAATCGAGGGCAATACATGGGCAATACCTACTGCCAATGGTATTAAAAATCTACCCCGCCTGCTTTATATTCTTCCTTGTTGGTATTGTTCCGGAGAGATTTGAGAGTTGGAGGGACTTATGTTTACGAATCAAACAATGCGGTAAAAAAAATTAAACAAACGCTTGTACAAAACTTCAGGTCCCTTTGTCTGCTTTTCAATTCGGTATGATAAACCTGTATCTAAGGCCCGTATTAATAATCAGCTCTCAAGAGTGACAGCGAGTTTGAGTTTGTATCAGAAATGTCATTTCAGTACAAAACGGCCTGTCAAATCCATACTTAATATTGCGCTCAATCTTGAGATCGCTTTATAAATACGAGCCTAAGGCTCGTATTTATAAAGCGATCTCAAGATTGAGAGCAATATTAAGTATGGATGTGACAGATCGATTTTTACTGAGTGACAATTCTGATACGAACTCAAACTCGATGTCACTCTTGAGAGCTGATTATAAATACGGCCCTAGGTTACCAGTTTTTTATTTTTTTCTGATAGATCATCTAACTTGAAGAATATTCTCATCATTATAAAAATAAATTGTAAAGTAAATAATTATTTATAAATTTTTAAAGACATGGCAAAAACACTATATTCCGAGCCGAAAAGTAACATGTAAAAAAAGTTTTGCTACTTTTCGGCTCAGAACTAGTATTTTTGCCATGCTTTAAAAATTCATAACTAATTAAGAATAATTTGAATTAAATTAAACATCATTTAGCTTTACTAATTAATTACTTTACAATTTATTTTTATAATGATGAGAATATTCTTCAAATTAGATGATCTATCAGAAAAAAATAAGAAACTTGTACCTTAGATACAGGAATTCTTTACTCTACGAATTCTTTAATCACCTCAATAAGATGTTCTA
>JARACY010006109.1:0-18837 GCA_029255725.1 Scrobipalpa atriplicella
TGTTAAGTGTAATAATTTTTGTAATAAATAAATAAAATAATACTCTACGAAATACGCTATTTGACTACTAGTCAAATCAGCAACTTTTTATGAAATGTCAAAAACGATTTTTTGTAAATACAGGCTTATGACGTCACTGGCTTGTAAATAATTGACTACTCAAATCAATACCGTTCTCAGTTTTTTATAACTGGGCGTTCTTCTTCTTTTATTTGTCTGCTAAAATTCACTATCTTAATCCGTCTGTAAATTAAACCTTAGCAGACAGTGCCGGGCTAAACACGAAATAAATATATTCCAACAAATCAAATACTCAAAACACTATTCCAACAATGGCGTCATCATCTTTCTTCAGTAAAGACTAAGTTTTCCACTTTCCTCCACCCTCCAAAGCTTTATTTCCTAGCCAGCTGAACTAGGCGGTCATTTCTTTTATGTCTACAATATCCATTATACTGGCCTGCCAAGTTCTTGAGCATAGATCTAAATTGGAGTAGATTCTGCTAGTCGATTTGCAGTGCAGCTATATAATCGGTTGAATATAGCTCTAATATCCGAGTTCTAAGTTCGGATAGAGCTATGGTGCATTTGTTAACAGAAATATATTGTTTTTTCTATGCTGAACTGGGAGCGATAAAAAACATAGAATGTTCCAGCTGCTCTTCTTCCGGGGCATGCTGTAGAAGTCAGCAAAACGGATCGAGGGCTACAGTGTATTGTAATTTCGGCGATGGGCTGACAACCTATCACTACAGCGATACACATTGCAGTCTAATATTGACCTAATTTTTGTCAGACGTGGGTGCGTTTTATGTATGTATTTATGTAAATATATATTTAGACGAAAAATGGAGATTTGGATATATTTCTATGAGCTTTCATGCAGTTTGAAGAGGTTGCGTTGTTTTCTTTAATCTTGGTCTGTGTTCTCGTGAATGTTGACATTGCTTTAGGAACAGAGCTGAAGTGACTGAGGCTGAGTCAGCTTTTGTAAGCGATTTTAAGTTTATAATACTCAAAATATTTTATAGTTTACATCAAGACATATTGATGCTTTGCTTGCAAAGTGTTGGTATAAAAAAACAGTTTTAAGTACTTACATTCTTTTTCTGGCATGTCCAAATGTTAGAAACAGATCTTATTACCTTATAGAAATTTTAGAAAACGCAGTCTTTTATAGCAATTTAAGCTTAAAGTACTCCTAAAGTCACAAATTTCGTCACATCTTTGATAAAATTGTGACTTTCCCATAAAGCTCCACCACCATATCCATCGGAATATTTAACATCAGGTCAGCTTTGATTTTATCTATTGTGTCAACCCTGCATTATTAATCGGCTTTAAGCTCACGAGTTCGCTCTGAACTATTGCAAATTATCGGCAAAGGGCGGAGTGAGAAAGTGCCCTAGGTGGTGCCTGGGTGAATTTATTAGGCTATGCAAAGGTTTGCGTGACCCTAGCCGAGCCGGACACGACCCTTAGGGCTTGTAGGGACAGCAGAAAATACGATGGAGTTGTTGACGTTACTTACTCTGAATCTTTGCAGGTGGTTTTAATATTATGGTAAATAAAAAAAAGGCATTTGAAAACAATCAATGGTTGACAATATGTTGGCTCGAGAAAATATGTATGATTATAACGATTTTTTTTAAATCTATTTCAAAGTGCCCTAGGTGGAGCATAATGAATTTATTAGGCTATGTAAAGGTTTGCCTGACCCTAGCCGAGCCGGACACGACCCTTAGGGCTTGTAGAGACGACGGCGCAGAAAATACAGTAAAGTTATCGACAGTAAAACTATCTATGAGCTACAAAGGCGCAAAAGAGAAAAATTATTAATAAGGCAGGCCGAAGAAGCACTGGCACTGGCTGGATGTCATGAAGGCGGATATGGAAGAGAAAAAAATCAAACCAGCTTATGCCAAAAACCGGGAAATATTGAGAAAACTTAGGCCCTAGTACCTATTAGGCCGGGAAAGCGCTAGGCATAAAGAAGAATCACAGGGAACTTAGATGTTTGTTTTTTGTGTATTTCCCTAGGCGTTGTCTATGTAAAGTTATAACGCTATGCAAAGGTTTGCGTGACCTTAGCCAGGCTAGACGGCAATGGTTTAGTCTGTAATCCCTTAGGGATTGTACTGACAGCAAAGAAATTTTTGTTGACGCTACATGCTTACGAATCATCGCATTTTGGGTTTTGACTCTAATATTATTTTATTTGTACTACTTATAATACTTAGCTAAAGATACTTAGCTAGTCTTGGACATGTTACAAAAATAAAATAAAAAACTGAAATTTTGTGGATTAAAGTTTGGTAATCAGAATCTTCGACCTCTCTGTTTGACATTAAGGGGGTTTCCGCCACATAATACTTAATAATACAATAAGAGCATATTTGGCCGGATATTGTAACAGGCTTTTATATGGGAGCTGTCAACCATTACATGGGGAATGGGGAATGTCACTTTCTCTGCTAGGGCTTCGAAATAAAGAAATAAGAAGATATATTGTTGACAAATTTACAAAGAGTGTGATGTCTGATTCTACAAGACCACAAAAATTTGTGCCGCAGTTCTGTTCAAACTTTCGTTCTAACACAAAAGTTTTAATAAAGTTGTTTATTTTACAACTGTATATTGTCATAGAAAAATTAAAACATCAATACTTGATTGTCAAACTCGATCGAAAGTGACAGTGACATCAATCCATACATGTTTTAAGACATCTCTATCGCCTTATCATTCAATGCCATCAAAGTTATCGAATCCAAGTTCACATTAACACATCCAGTTGAAAGCTGGTCAGCTACCGGTCGGCCATTTTTTCTGACCGTACTGCAAGGCAAGTACCTACTGGCAAAGAAAGTAAAACTAGTTGTATTTGCATAAGTATACATTTCCAAGTGGATGACAATGTACTTAATCTGGCGTTTTGACATACCTAAGGCTCGTATTTATAAAGCGATCTCAAGATTGAGAGCAATATTGAGTGCGGATTTGACAGGTAATTTTGTACTGGAATGACATTTCTGATACGAACTCAAACTCGCTGTCACTCTTGAGAGCTGATTATAAATACGGGCCTTAGCGTACTCCACTGTGTGGTTTGTTGTATGGTATGTGTGTGGTATGTTGATTTGCATATCTGACAGCATTTTCATGCAAACATTTGAGGTATGAAACTGAAATGTTTGAACGGAAAATGAATTGTTCTAAGAATGAAATGAAGGTAGCGTCAGAATTTAACCTTTTTGTCAGAGTTACTGTAAAAATTCTTGTTCATAATACCGCTATACCACTGACTTTTCCATGTCAAACCGTACCTAATTTTGGTTAACTTTCATTGTCGGAACACTGCAACATACTTTGGACCAACAAACATTTCTATGGTATCTAATGATAAATGAGACTTAGTTATAATTTATAATGATGCATTAAATGAACTTTGACATATATAATTCAAATTTTGATTGATGCAGAGATGTCAATTCGCGCCTAAATACAAATCATTAAAGAATTTGACAAGAAAGTAAGAGAAATGGCATGGCATATGCACCTTACCGAGTTACAGTCTAAAGAAATAAATTAACTTAAAGCAAAGTTTGAAAAGTTCATGTTTCGACAGATCATTAGTTTAGCTAGTAACACTTACATACCAGAATAAGTTGAAGCTAATAGTGGGTAGTCTTGTAAGTAGCAATGTTAAGCGATCATTGACATTTAGACACGCTGCTGACTTTTAACATATATTACATATCTAGCTTGCCAGCGTATGTTTATTTAATTTAAATTATTTTTATATGACAGTCTTTACAACTGATTAAAGCTATCCAATACCTTTTCTTGGAGGCTAGAACTTTTCCCTTATTGGAATCCCAAATCAAAGGGTCCATCACTCACTTAGAAGTGTGTACTTGACAGATTGGATGTTACCCCCATTAAACCTAACCAATTTAAGAAGACCCTTCGGTTTCTAATAAGGACCTACGTATAGGTACTTCGGAAAGGATTCGCAACGACACGTTTGGATACCAAAAATAGGCATGTTGTACTGGGTGGCTAAAAAAATTCAAAACGTTTATACCTTAAAACTGATGGCTAAAATACTGTGGGTTTCATTCATCATTTAAAAAAAAATGCACATTTTGATTTAATAATCAAGTTAAAATTATATAAGTTATTGATTTGAGTAGTCAATTATTTACAAGCCAGTGACGTCATAAGCCTGTATTTACAAAAAATCGTTTTTGACATTTCATAAAAAGTTGCTGATTTGACTAGTAGTCAAATAGCGTATTTCGTAGAGTATTATTTTATTTATTTATTACAAAAATTATTACACTTAACAATAAAATGGGCCATTAAACTTTAAAAAGTTTGTCTCGGCAGTTTGTTTGCTTCGTAACAAAAGTAGATTATTATCTAAAGATTTTGGTAGAGTAGTTTCGTAGGTACATAGGTATGTCTAATTGAATATTTAAAATAGAGCGAAGTAAGTTTAAACTAAAAGTAAAAAATATATTTATTCATCGGAAAAAAAAAACATTTGTCTTAGGGGTTAAGCGTCTTGGGCAAACGTACACTGGTTTTGACATCCTTAGGCATATTATCGTTAAAAAAAACAAGATAAGACTTCATAAAAAAAAACTAACTAACTACTCATAACATAAAATATTTTATTTTATGTGTGTGGATGTTTTATGAATACCATTTTTAGATTTTAGTCTTAAAAAATGCATCGGCTATTTTAATTCAAAAATTGATATTTGCTTCCGATTTCAAAATTCAAGCAAGTCACGCAAATCTTACATCATAAATTCAGTTTATCAAAATTTCAATTTCACCTCAAGAAAAACTGGTAGGGTAAGCAACCCAGATTTTGTCCAAGCGTATAGGGTAAGTGGCACTTTCGCCGTTCACATTCCTATCTCGGCCTTGGCCAATCGTAGGATCCTCGGTAAGTGGACAATACACGGATATTTACCCTGAAAAGTAGTATTTTTTGCTTGCATTTTCTCTTTTAATCAATAATACGAGTATGATACGACGTTTCCGCGAATTCAAATAAAAAATTGCAACCGGAAGAACTGCAGGCCCGTTTTTTTATAATGACATTTCCGCAAATGAGCCTTATCGGGCATTTAAAAACATCAGAACCAACATGCCTATTTCCCGGAAGTGAAGAATGTTCTCCATTGAAGACATTGTAGATGGTAATAAAATGCTGATTATAGATGTTTCCGATAAAATTACCTGACAAAAACCTTCGTCACATACCTAGCAGCCAGAAAAAATAATCAATGAAGTTTTTTTCTTAAAAAGGTAGCTCATTGGTTGGAAAATAATACATGTTCAAACGGAAAATACAAACGAGCTAAACGGTATTAAATGATAATAATATTTACAAATAAACTACGGATCATATTTCCAAATTTTAGAAAGAATGGACAAAAATTTCAGCAAACTGCGTAGTCTAGTTGTTTATCAAACAAAACAGGGACGTCTTTGTATGTCTTTTCCCATCCGATCTGCTAAACAATATTAGCGACAGGGTAACATAGTTACCACCGAAGTGACCAGCCTAACTTACTTATTAAAACAAGCAGGTCCATCCTATGCCTTTCCCCCTCGATCTAATAAAGGATATTAGCGACAGGGTAACATAGTTACCACCGAAGTGGACAACATGACTTATGTTATTAGCTGTCGTGCAGTTGCAATCAATTTCACCCAGATGGGGCTGGTGGAAGGTATAAATCAAGATGGGAAACCATTAAGGCTTTGTAGGAAGGGATAGGTAGTCATCTATATAGTAAATGGTGATTATCAGCTGTAGAATTCTCTACAGAACATATGAGTGTGGCCTAGGTTCAATGCACATTTGATTACTTCCTGATTTCTTAATTCATATCAGTGGGTCAACAATTACTTAAGTACTTACTATGACCCGGGTCAATAATTATTTGATAATATTTCTAATACAAAAAAATACTGCCAAGAAATTTGATAATATTTTTTTCCTCCCTGCTTGTTAGTCTGTCTGTGTCTATCATAAGTATTTATCATTTTAATTTGCTAAAGAAGATCGTCGGCATAGGTGACACATTTTTTGACAAGTATGAAAACTGAATCTCAGAATCTCATAAAATGAAGTTTTTTTTATTCAGTAGCAGTTTAAAAACACAAAACAATCGATGCTTTGGAATTGTCATCTCTATTGTTTCAAGAGAAACCCTTAGTTTATTTTACTAATAGTTAACTGAATTTATAACTCGAAGATATTGATCAAATCACATTCATGCTTTCTAATTGAGTTGAATTTATTATCCTATATAATAATGGTATCTGATTATATTATCTTTATCCACAGTAGTTTTGATTTACTTTATTACTATAATAAACGCCTTTATAGCCCAAAAAAAGTGCATACGGGCCATCTGTGGAATAGCTCCAGATCAATCATGTAGACCGTATTTCAAGGAGTTACGTATACTACCTCTTCCCTGTCTGTACATCCTGGATATCGCAACTTTCGTCAAACAGCACCCACAATTCTTCACACAGTCGAGGGATGTGGTTCCTCGTCAGAATATGCGATATGCTGATAGGCTCGTCCTCGATGCCGTCCCTAAAAGCAAACGTTTACAAAAAAACTGTTATAATATGTGTGTGCATATATATAACAAAATACCGAAAAATATTAGAGACCGACCGTCAAAGCAGTTCAAATGGGTGTTGCGTAACTGGTTGGCAGAACAGAGCTTTTACTCGATTACAGAGTTCGATAACTTCAAAAGTAATTAACAAGTAAAATAAATACTTACTGGGAATAGTACATTTCACTCTGTCTCGACAGGCTTAGCCCGGGAAAAAAAAGGCAGCACTGTTTAGGTTAACTTAATGAGTTCACTCAAAAACGTGCGGAACGGCAACTATGGGGTTGCCAGTTTTGTAAATAGCATCCGACTATATTTTCTTTTCTTTTTTTTCCTTGGCCTACTAACAGGCAAAGTTCGACATAATTATACTGCCTTTGTTAATTAAAATTGTATTTTATTATTAAATGGACATTTGTAGCAATAGCAATTAATATGACATTCACTTAATTTATTATGTAGTTATGTATAATTTAAGACAATGTAGAATTTTTGCATGCTATTGTAAATAGTTGAACAAGTGAATCCAAATAATTGAACTTATAACATCTGTTTTATATCCATCATTGTACCTTGTTTAAAAGCGAATAAATGATTATTATTATTATTATTATTATTATTACTGTATTGTGCAGGTATTTCCTGAAGGTCCTGGGAAAATTTGTAACCACTTGCTTTGCATTGCATCGTTTAAAGGGCTGCATTCTTGAATAGGTTTACTTTATCAATGAAGATAATAATTGAGATGAATAAATTGCAAATCATTTCATTCAACGTTGAGTAACATTGATAAATACATTCAGTAAACTTAAACACATTCAGGTGTATTTACAATAATAGGTATTCAGAGACATAACATCAAGATTACCTACTCTGTACGACCGAGTTAACATGTTACGTCATTTCAACACAGCCAAAGAATTTAATAAAGAAGCGAACCAGTGCATAACATCATTGTTTTTAAATGTAAACATTGTAAAACGAACTGAAATATTATTTCATTTCACGCACTTGTAACTAAATGAATCACAGTTTACGCATATCATCTTCAATGATAAAGCATAATACATACCTATCCTATAAGCATGATTTCAGTATTATTATGTGAGCGAACGTTCCATAACTTTGTTTAAATAGGTAATCACTGTCACCATTAAAAGTTGCAATCCCATTCAACTTCCAATAGTAGTAACCCTGCTAAAATCAACTGCGATCTTAGTCTGCTGTCGATCCGTGTGCTCAAGATTGAGCTCGATTGGAAAATATGCTGGGATTTGTGCGTACCGTTTCAGTACAATGTTGTGAATGCGAAAAGTACCTATTTTTTGGTGCATTTTATTTAAAAAAAAAATACTCTTGTACTTTTGATATATTTTTAAAATCTATCGCAAGCACAACAAGGATTTTATCTGAATTATTCTTATGTCTGTTTTTAATATTTGTTCATTCTTCCGATAAAGAAACCTGCAGATCATTGTTCCATACACTGTTTTATTTTTTGCACATCCAGTCGTAATAAAGATAATGCTCATGACAATTTACTATGATTGCAGTTTTTTTTAACTACTATACGTAACAATAGACATTAGATTCAATCAATTTCTTTTACAATTCTATTTTGTTTTGATAATAGTTTGAGTGGGGACGCATTATGAGCTGATGATGATGATGATTAAGTAGTTTGAAAAAAAAAAAAATTGGAAAATCGGCTGATCTAGTAAAATGATGGCTGGAAAAACCTACAAAATCTACAAAGGTCATTTATTTATTTGAGTGAAAATGTTGCCTGTAGTTTTTTTTATGTGATTTCCTTTTTTTTAATGCTTTTTTATCATCAGCATGAGCTGGCATGAGCCTAGTTTACTATCGGTCATCATAAGTAAAGCCACGCTATGAAGTAAAGGAAATCCCACATAGTTTAAAGCCCAAGTTATGTTTCCCACATTGACCTGCCCTAGCCACTGGCCGTATAAGCGGAGAAAACAGTTTCATTTGAACTATCTGTAATTATCACTAGAATGCTGCCCTTACGATTATATTTATGGCAAAAGTAGTTTTTTTATGGCAAAGGTTACTTTTTACTATTTAGCTGTCCATTGATCGTTTTCATTCATAACTGCTTTCACACATTTATAACTGGAGTATGGGATAAAATAGATATTTTCCTAATTAGGAAAGTGGAGCCATAAATAAAACACACGTCAAGCAGCCTTACGACGGAAGTTATGATTTGCAACAGTGTAAATGGAAATCATAACCATATTTGAGGGTGACAAAAATATAGATACGAAATTTCTTCCCTAAAACATAATTATCATCGACGTAAATATCCTGCCCATTTAACTTACTGTGCACCACACATATACATACATAAAATCACGCCTTTATCTTAATGGGTAATGGGTAAGCAAAGCAAAAACAACCTAAACAAAGTTCGTTCTGCCGCATCTGACAAGTTTTGAGGGTTATTAGTATATATTATAGCAATATATAGCAATGGGTTGTCAGCATATCATTGACGTAAATATCCTGCCCATTTAACTTACTGGGCACCACAGAGTGCCAAATGCATTGTTTGCCAAAGCGTTTTAAGTGACCAGCGAATTGACTATAAAAATACAAACTGAACTGGCCATACAGCTGTTGGTTCCAAGCTTGACAAGTATTAGATAAATAGGACAGGTCACATCATTCAAACATTGGTATTAATGTACGGTGTAAACAAAATGACAAAACAACTACTTATAAGTAACAGTTCATTATCATTACAACGTGTAACTGATCAAATTGCATAAGATCATAACCAAAACATTATCAGCAATGTAATAAGCTCAAATTGCAAACAATAAGTACTTCGCAACCACTTCAAACAATTCGTACAATTTACCAGTTCAGGGGTCAATAATATTACAGTACAGTGCACTTATAAGGAAGAGAATGAGAACAAATTGAGAATTGCTTAAGTAGGTTTTAAGAAATAACAAGAAGCTACTTATAAATATAAAGTGTTGGGTCATGCAAGCCCATGGAAGAGTGTAATGTATGTAAAACATAAGCTTACATTCGGGTTTTTTTTCTTTTATTTACTAAAATCAGCAACTTATTTACAGCACGTTTTGCCAATATCTAAGTGCAATTATGCGATGAAATGGCTTTTATAAGGATACGGATTACTACAGCAACGAAAAACCTAAAATCATTCATAACACAGAAAAAAGTTTAGGGCCAAGAATAGAGCCCTGTCGAACACTTCAAAAATAAATTCTAATAGACGAATTTCGTCACTAACGTGAGTCCTCTTTAATTTAATAGATACGTACATCAATCCATTTGAATAATAACTGACTATAAATCAATTTAATTCAATCAGAAATAATTCAATCAGTACAGATTGTGTGTCCGTTGCATCACTTAGTACTAGAGCAAATGCATGTCCACCACAACATTATTTTATAACCTCTTGATTGAAATTTACGATGTTTAGTTGTGTTGTGCAACCATGTTTAGTTTTATATGCTGTTTTATTGGATAGGTTTAGTAGATCGCTGTGAAGTATTTGAATAAGTGCTTAAGTATTGCACGTTTGGTGTATCAGCCGGGTAATATTTTTTTATAGGGTAATAAATTCAAATGCCACTTGGTCTGGGATAAAAATATATAAACTGTAAGTACAGTGGTAACTATTTTGTATTGTCTTCCTTTGTTTGTATTTTATATTAGTATGAATTAAAACTACTTCGTCAATATATAGTTGTAAAAGTGATACCTAATATTTATTGGTCGTTTTTTTTTGTTTCATACTAAGTACGCAATGAAAGTATGGTATCCATTCATTATTTACTAAGAACACATTAGCATAATATACAAATACACATTATATCGGACAAGTCGCTATAATAGCAAGAAACAAAGCCGTTATTATAATTTCTATAACATCAAGTGTAAGTAATAGAGGAGTAGAATGCGTAGGCTTGAAGACAATCTTGTCGGTTCCAGTTTGCGTAACATTCAGACAAGCAGGTGGATTTATGTATTATTATTACATTCAGCACTCTCTGCCGGGACAGAAGATAGACTAGTTTCTATAGCAAATGGAAATAAGCGAGACATTCCTGAAAGCGTCAACATTATTCACCAGACAATTTGATGTAATAAATACTAAAGTAAAAAAAACATAACCCTTCCTTACAGTTGGGTAATAAGAAATGAAGAATTTCACTAATGCAAGGTTAGATTCCTCTGCTCTACCAAAATAAAACTTCGATACCTTACTCGTTTTTTTTTTTTTTACTGGAAATGGGTTTGCTTTTGTCTCTAGTCTAGATCAAGGACGACAGATATATTTTGTGATGACTATGTCGATTGTAATACCTACTGCATGTATATGTATAGTGTACCTATGTATTGCATTTAGAAAAAACTGCAAGATAAGGTTTCAGTCATTATCAGCAAATTATCATGGATACTGGAGGTCATAAATTTTTGAACGAGATCAAATCTATTAATTATTTGATAACTTCTCTTACAAAAACAATATTTTCCCAATCGTTAATAATAATAAATAGACTTTAAGCTTTCAACATTAAATTGTTTTAATGTTTACCCACTGTACACTGTATTCACATCAACAGTTAATAATATTGTCATAAACAATATTTATAGTTGATTTGCAGAATATCTCTTAGTGAAAGCCGATGCAATATCTTCTATCAAAACTTAGAATACATGGTACTGCGTCTGTTCTTGATAAACTGGTTAGGGTAACAGTTGGGAAATCTGCTGTTTTAAATAAGACATAGGCCCGTATTTATAATCAGCTCTCAAGAGTGACAGCGAGTTTGAGTTTGAATCAGAAATGTCATTTCAGTACAAAACGGCCTGTCAAATCTACACTTAATAATGCTCTCAAACTTGAGATCGCTTTATCAAAACATACAATAATGGTGTTTGTTGGGAAATCTACTGTAGGTTTTAAAGAAGACAGTCTTTCATTAAATTGTGGATAAGCAACCACGTGAAATTAGAGTTCGTTGTCAGTAAATGTGAAATACATACATACAGATGGTGTCATCCACTCGAATCGTTTTGTATGGTAGGACCTTTTTTATTAAAAAATTTATTCAGTGTCATGATAGGTTCATGTTTAGAAATGTGATTGACATTATGAGATGAGAATATGATTTTTAAACATCGTATAAAAAGCCTCTAAGATCTTGTATCGGTTCTATGTATATCTTGTAAGAAACATGCAATTTCTTTGCACAATGCCAAGTCGCGTTGCAATAACAATAACTTTCTTTGATTGTATGTGTGCAATTTGCAAATGCGTAACGTTTTGCAGTTGGCACGGCACGGGATTCGAACCTGCACTCTCACGGGAACCGCCGCCAGAGCGTAACACTCACAATGGGTAGTGTGTTACTTAACCGGTTGTAACTGAGATTTGCGACATGTAAGTAGGGTGGAAGGCGAGTAGAGGACAATTTACTATGGCCCGTATTTATAATCAGCTCTCAAGAGTGACAGCGAGTTTGAGTTCGTATCAGAAATGTCATTCCAGTACAAAATTACCTGTCAAATCCGCACTCAATATTGCTCTCAATCTTGAGATCGCTTTATAAATACGAGCCTATGTGGTTATAGTTACATCTTTTAGATTTTATCATCAATGTATGAGATGTGGGTTATCTCTAAAATAGTTTGTATTAAACTCACTTGGAGTTTATACGACTTACTTAGACGTAGGTTCGTTAAATAAAGCCAAATTCCAATCATGATTATACAATACAGTGAAAATATTCGTATCATACACAATTATTTGATCCAATCGGTTGAAACATACTTACCTATATCAGTACATATTTTTTTTTTATATTTCGGCTCGCGTTTCTTGTGGAAAGCTAATCCATTTCATTGATATGATTTGATGATATATTTTTTATACAAAAAAAGTATAATTTTTTTAGGAACTGGTTATTGTAGAATGATTTTAACTGATTCTCTTTCCCTTATAATACGACATGCAAGAACTTTGACAAGAAAAACGTTTAAACATTTAAAAGTAATATATGTAATCCAAACCGTATAATTTACTAGTGGACTGACAACTTGACACTCAAAATTGAACTTAAATAAGAGAGATTAAGTCATTATTTCCATTATATAATTTACGTGATATCAGCTCCCAGGGCGGCTACTACACAAAAAAGAATTGTGAAATGTTTTTCTTTTTTGCATTTTTTTCGCCGTTGTCGTTGACGTGCCGTCTAGTGGAAAAGCGCCCAATGGATGATTTAGTGATGTGCTAAACTAACTAGTTTGATAGTCCATGTATAGTAACCCTGACCCTAACTGCTGTGGTCGGTATTGGTTCGACACAGATATATCATTCGAAGGTCCAATAAATACTTCAACCACGGGGAGACACAACTCACGATAAAAAAAAAAGTGAGATGTAGTAAGTTACAAACTTTGCTCTCAAAGAGATCCTGGCTGGAGTGAAAATAGAGTTAAAACTTAAAAAGTATAAGAAACAGACATAGTGAAAAGTAGGAAGTTCCATCAATACCTTAAAAGGAGAACAAAGTCCTCAGTTTTACCACATTACGCTCCACCATGAGATCGTCTACGTAGATCGCAAGCTTCCTGAGATGGTGGGCCAAGATATCCACTTTCCCACGCTGTTCCGGTTTGTATGGATAATTAGCCGAATTGTATTGTAATGAGAGCACTTTTTGTATGGTACCGCTTGCTTCTAAAAAAGTTATTTTCGCTGTATTGAAAAAAGTGGAACATTTCCCAAACTAGACTTCTTTGTTGTGGGTTATAAACTGTGAATTCTGAATTGCATTTATTTATTGTACTATTAACCTAAATAGAACTTATTTTATGAGTAATTCGTTACACTGCCTATTACACTCATCATCACTCATCACATCACTGTAATGACTATTTTGTTAAAATTAATAAATAATTATAATAATCATTTACCGCGATTGAAAAGTAAGATTTTTCTCGTGTTACAAGAAAATGACTGCCAGTACAATCAATTCCATTCTTATCATGATTCGTATAATGCTATTCGTCAGAGTTTTACTCGAGCATTTCAAATCGATCGCTCTAGCGTACATTGGTACACGTGTCCACTAAAAAGCAAACTTATGTCCCGAGGAGCTGTGCATTAGGTATAAAAGACTAGCCCACCCTTAGGCCCGTATTTACAATCAGCTCTCAAGAGTGACAGAGAGTTTGAGTTCATATCAGAAATGTCATTCCAGTACAAATTGACCTGTCAAATCAGCACTTAATATTGCTCTCAATCTTGAGATAGCTTTATAAATATGAGCCTTAGTTTTTTTCATTGGCTTCGTTGCTAAAGTTTTTTTCCATAAATGGAAATTCGATTGAACTTTATTAATGCAAGATTAATAATGTAAATATTCTTTTCTTATCAACTATGTGTTTGTTTCCGTACCCATAACCAAAATGATCCAGATGGAAACAATTAAATCCAATCAGATCATCTGCAATACTATCACAATCTAGATCACTGCTACAAAATCTTTATACAACAATGCATACTTGCCATTCTATTCTAAGCTTTATGCCATAGAGTCGTAAGTCACAGTTCTTTCAAAACATTGGTATTGTATTCAAAATAAAAGTATCCACTTAATACTCTACTTAGTTTTTGCAGCTGATTAAACTTTAAATAGTCACCTGCAGAAGTGGTGTCATACAATAAATAAAGTTAAGTATATGGTTGGCAAGCAATTCGCGCAAGATGTTAAGGCTTTTGCAGACAATCAAATCAAGCCAGGATTAAGTGCTTTTGGCTAATCAGATTATTAAAATAATAACAGCTAAACGTAAACCAAGATTTTCCTATCACAGAAAACTTTGCAGTCCATATTTTAAATTAATCCTTTAGCAACATGCGCGTGTATCGATCATATTTTATAGACGCCGAATTTTTATTACACAGGGGACCTATAATGGTCACAGGTTGCTCGCGAACGAATGCTCCTGGTGAAGACGCACGTTTAGGTGTCTCCATACCATAGGTATCCTTCATTTTAATGCAATTTGCAAATCGATACCGACGTGTTTTGCGGCCCATTAATTATTTTTTCTTTACAACTTAAAAGAAATTCTATTTTAGAATCAGCAATTAACAAGCAATGTTTCTTACAAAGTTACCTAAATATAATATGTTGTTTTGAAATTTGAACCACTGCCAATTTGAAAAGAAACTATCATTTAACCAGCCGCAAATCACGTTGGTATTATGAAGTAAAGATGCTCAAAATGCTCATGTACAAAACCCTCATTTAAATAACAAATTACAGAATCTGCCAAGAATTTACCACATTCGCACCTATATTTCCTTGACACCAACATTTACGATACCACCTGGTATATTACCTTCAGTAGTACCCTATAAAATATTATATTCTAACATTACAACTAATAAAACAAAATAAGTGTCAGAATGACATCATAGGGTCAGGATGACATCAAATGCGGTTAGTTCTACGGAAACTTGTATTTTGACGACTTGTATCATGACTTGAATATTAATGTTGATTTATTTTAGTGTTAAATGTAATTTGTGATACCGAAATAGTATGAGATCATCGGTGCCAAAATTTTGTCGATAAAGAGCAAAGGATTTGCAAAAATAAGGATGTGATGTTGTTTAAGTAGTTAAACATTATTTTGTATTTTTAAAACAACTTAATTAATGTTTACTTCTGCGTTTTAACGGGAATATCAAGTCATTACCTTGAAAAAAAAAAGGTCTTAAAATGAGAAAAGTAAATGAAAATCAATTTCATTCTCTACCATCTGGGTTTGTAATACAGCAGTTATTTAAAAAAAAATTAGCGTGCCGTCTATACCTACCTCCTGCCGTCTATAGCTACGAAGATATGGCTACCACCGTTTATGATCATGGGCTACCTTAACTAAGCTGTCATATTTATCCACCAGAACGGGTCTTCGTTAGCATAATAACAATCTTACAGGTGTTAGAAAATCTGTTATGATCTTTTACATCAAGACAACACCATAATAAGACGTCTATATAATTACAGGGTTGTATAATGTATCCGTCGTTGCTGTCATCGGACCTTTTCCACTTTCCCTGGACGTGGACTTATTCCATTCACACCCGGGAAAATTCTCATCTACATAATGCTGGTAAAGGCTTGTTCAGACGGGGCGAGTAGAGCTTTTTGTGAGCATTTGATTTGATTCGACATGTTGTCTTCACACTTGGTATAGAAATTTTATCTCACGACTGCCGGTTTGCCATACTTGTGTGTGTAAATGAACCTAAACTCGCATTTTCGTGAGTTCGCCATAGCAAACATGCAGTTACGCTTCTATCTAAGCGCGCGTAGTATTTCAAAAATTGTCAATGCCCTCAATGCCTGTTACTAGGCGTTTTATGCTCTGCCTTCCCCGTAGGGGATACAAATGTGACAAATGTATGCATGGAAGTAATGTTATCCAAAACCCGGACCTGAAGGACTTACCACAAAAACTAGGTATTTGTGTGTTTAAGTAAACTGATTTTCAAATATTTTTTGCTGATTCACTTTGTTTACTACAAGTTTTAGCTTCGTCTCCGTTTGCACAGATCTTTACTGTGGGTGGTAATTTACTCTTTATAGTTGAAACAAGGTTTCTCCTTCAAGTCACAATCGAGGTGCTAATGATAGCTTCCACCACTTTATGGTTTTGTTGTTTATTAAAAACACGAGTGGAAATCGTGTGTAGATTAAATGTATTAAAATTATAGAAAGTTTGAGGGACATCGGAAGATTAATTGCTTTTGCGTGAGAGATGTACGTGGCTTATCGTTGTAGATAATATGTATTTATTAAGATTAATCATTTACGATTTGAACCTGACACGTTGGATATCATTCTATCGCTCCTCCAAATGAGTGCGAAAATATTCAAAAACATGCAAAGTAAGTATTCAATCATGATGGGTATGACTTGATAATCTGCATAAAAATCTACTGACGACATCGACTGTGAGTTCGAATCAGAAATTTCATTTCAGTACAGAATGTCCTGTCAAATGCATACTTCATTTACAATCCTATAAGCTCAAATATCAATTTGATACCACAATTTTACATTCCTTCCTTCACCTTCTCTATGCTCCTTTGTAGAGCTTTTAAGAGCTTCAGTATCCATCTAGCCTTTCACGAACAGCATTTGCAACTAGTCCACATTAACAGTGCAAGATCACGCCCTGCAGTTTAAATATGCAACCTTGACACCAGACACTAGGGCACAAGTTGGCATTTCAGGTGTTGCAACCACACCGATGCACTTTGCAAAAGCTTGGATGTAAAAGTGCTAAAGTTTGCTCTTTTGTTTGTTCTTTGTTATTTTGGAAATTGAGTAATATTTTAGTGTTGAAGAATTTATTATAAAATAAATAAACCCTGACTTTTTGGCTTTTGCTTTAATGGTCGGTGTTTTAAGTGTTGCAAGATATGCACTTAGCACTCTTGAATTTATTAAATGAATCAGGTCAGTCGCGTATGTAATTAATCAGCATAATTCATTTTATGGTTGAGGCGCAGTACAGCAGTGAGCTTTGTAGAACGCATACGTATCTCTGTCGCACTTTTTAACGTCTGACAAACAGTGTCTGTTTTAAGTGTCCTTTTCCAAAGGTGGATTCGGTATTCCTAAATTAAATTCTCTCTTCTTCTTCTTCTTCTTCTTCTTCTGCCTAGCGTTTTCCCGGCCTAATGCTGGGGTCCACTTTCCGGCTTTTTCTACTCCATTTTTCCCGGTCTTCGGCGTCCCTATTAAATGCTCTACAATGAGAAAAAGAGAATCTTTTGACCACAATTGTTTCAGTCAGCTTCTATCTAAAACTTTACTTCCTGTAAAACTAGAATTTGATCTCCAAGCGGTTTATTAAGCAACAAATCACGTAAACTGACAGTTACCAGTCATATCTCGGATCTCATTCATTTCACATTCATTCATTCACTGAATGAGATAAAGGACCGTAATTTCCTTGGCCGGTAGCTATTTTATACGCCAGATAAGTGTTGCTTGATGAATCGGTGGGTAGAAGTGGTCAGAATGGAGTTATGCAGGAATGATTAGGAAACAACAGATTTGATATCGAAATCATGTCCAAAGGATAGGTTTTCAAACGCTGTCATAATAAGCTATCCTTTGGGAATAAGATATAATATTTTCTTGAAATCGGTTTTCTTTAAGGAAATGGTCATAAAAAAAAACTAGAAATATAAGATAAATATTAGAACAATTAATCAATAGGCATGTATTTACTATATCATACACGAAAAGCAATTGAACATTATATGCCAGAGCCTATTTACTACGAAAAAAGTTGGTACAACTTGAAAGCTTGAAAGCCTTATCGATTGAACTGTCTTCATTGAGGCTAGGTCCACAGTCTCTTTCAGATCTCCTGGATTTAGGTCACGGGATGTTCTTCATTACGTAACGTTTGAAAGTACATGTCGGAGCAGGTACCAATTTAGGTATCTTTTCCAGGGTTCCAAAAACTGAAATTAAATTTTGACTTAAGTAGGTAAGGTAGGCACATAAAGTAATATTAGATAGATATCGTTGACTTACGGTCTTCTTCTTCTTAATTTTTTGCCCAGAATTTACAAACGAATCCAATATCTCAAATTTTGGTCTCTTAATTGTCTTTACATAGATGATCTAACAAATTTGCCCTTCTCTCTTGCCCACAGAGTTTCCTAGCAGCAAACGCGAAATGTTGGTGGGCGGGGGCGCTAGCGGCGGCGACGGCAGAGCTGCGGTACGCGGGGTATGTCGCCCCCGGGGTGCTGCTGGTCGCGGGGGCCCCTCGCGCCCTCGAGACCGTCCGAGGCGCTTACTCGCGGTCGGTGCTCAAGCCGCCCCCGACTTACCTCATCTGCGGGCTTGGTGAGTACTTCGTTTGTTATAATACTACTGTACATAATATGCCGCCCTGTACCAGACGACTTAAAGATAGCTAGGTCTACTTATATTATAGACTAAATATATTTTTTATTTAGTTCGGCATGACACGTTGCGTTAATTTACCTACTCCGATTGATAGTGAGTGCAAATACTGGAGCAGGTGTAGTTCCAAAAGCAACTGTAGTTAGTTCATAACAAAT
>JARACY010006110.1:0-18832 GCA_029255725.1 Scrobipalpa atriplicella
ACACACTTAAATCAAAATTTGCCAATCCTTTCCTTACCCAAACTGGGAAATTCCTAATCTACATTTATGTGCAATAATGAATAGCTCTTATAATTATAATATACTATAATATTTATGCTCTTATAGAGATCTTATAGTAATTGTTATTCTAACACAATTTAAAACCACTGATTCATAGCTGTTTGTTTGTTTGTTTCGCGCATGAACGCTCTCCTTATTTGTAACAGCACTATCAATCAGTATACATGCCGTATAAAATCTAAAAAATAGCATCAATAATAATGTGTGCATAAAAAAGAAAAAATATACCTACCAACAAAACCACCACATACTTACAATAGTCTAGCGAAATTAATATTCTGAATAAAATACTCGCAAAATAACTTTTTCTTCCATTCCTTTAAGAAGTATATTTAAAAACAATAAATATACTCAATATTAAAGATAACCATAAAGTTACAGCGTACTTATAAGAATAGGTGCTTAGAGTAGGTGCAAAGTTTGCGCTGAGTTGTTGATGGTTGTTTATTAATTCTTGCTAAAATCATTTCAAAATAAACTTTTGAATTAAATTTCATTGAAATTCGTATTTTATAGTAGACGATTTCAATTATTCACAGAACGGCACAAGGAAATTGACTTTCTCGAATACTATTTATGCGAACCATTTTACAAACAAAGCTCAAAGAGAGGATCAGTGCCGACCTCATCTGGAGCTGCTCAGTGACATCGCTTCAGCAAACTCTCGTCCGCGACCGGATGTACCCGCACCAGATATTACCATGCGGTAACAAAGGAAAAGTTCACAGTCAAAGTAGCTAGTAAGTACATGCTTTAGAACTCGACTCCATTGAAAATCAAATGAAAAAAGTTGGGAAGCTGCATTCAGTGTAGGAGTGTTTGCATATTGCTATTCTAGGCGCAGCTCTACTGTGCACAGAACTATGCCTCTTAGAGGCTAAACTTTTTGTCAAATAGGACAAGACCCTTCACATTGGCGTTTGTTTAGTTTTCATTTTAATATTGTAATGAAGTTTATTTCTGGTCTTTCGGTCGTTTAAAACATGAATCCACTCAGTTTCTAGTGGTGTCTAGGCTGGAGTGTCCTTCCCTCGCCTGTGTTAACCCTTTAAAGCGATCAAAGTAAACCGCCGACGTCCCATACCGGCGTAAACCGCCGACGTCCCATACCGGCTTTAGGTAAGTAGGTTATGTCAGGGTTAGCTACCTACCTATAATCTCCGATAGAGCAGCAACAAACTAGACATGTTTTTGTACATTTTCTTTATTTACACCACAAAATACTACATACATTTTTTGCGTCGTCTGAGAGCAGTGAAAATATTGACTCATTCATGTGATGGGACTATAGTTTGAGGAATAGTCGGGTGATCGGGTCAGTTTGTTCGATAATTCAGCAAAAGCCTCGAACTATCCGATTGATCCCAAAGTGTTTTGGAGTGCTGAAGTATACTCGGGAGCAATAGGTACATCAGATCAGAGTTAAGTATCCTTAGAAACTGAACAACGTTTTCCCTGTTACACTACACGTTGTATATCAAGTTGCCAGTAGTTTATTCAAGACCACCGTTTAAAAGTTTCAAATTTTTTATGAAACTTCGTCGGTTAACGTGCAAAATGCTTTACTCCAAATGAGCTAACTTTACAGGAAGCGCAACAAAATATTTTAGTATCTGAGTACGGTAATTGGAGTTGTGAGTTTCCCACAGTTGTTAGAGACTTTCGAGGCCTTTTTATTTGGCAAATATGATGTTTTTCACGAAATGTTATTCACAATCTGATAGAGTGCTTTCTTGTCTCTCGGTTTCATATCTTTCATAATTTTGAAAGCATCTACCAATTAAATGAAAATAAATTCTGGTAAAAAATAGACAGAAAATAGAGAAGCCTTGTGGATAGAGAGATTTACACTTCGACACATAAATAATGCATGAAATGTGTTGTAGTTTTTTTTTCTTTAGAAACTCCAGCAAACATTTTTATATTGTATGATTTAATAATAGTAGGTATGAAATAGTATTTAAAGGATTAAAATTAATAATGCAGGTAAGTATTAAAGATTAAATAAATAACATTAGATAAGTTTATTATTGCTGATTTCCAATTATGTATATACGGTAGGTATTATTTATAAAAAATAAATAAGCAAAAATTTATAAGCACCATTAATAAAAAAAGTTGGCTAAAGTTTACATGTGTATGATCATTAAAAGTTATTTTTACGCCGTCTTTTACAAAGTATTCACAAGTCAACCCTTTTAATCCCTAATAAGATTTATTTAGACAATTTTAGACACTTTATGTTTTTAAGCGTTCACGTACTTTCTGCTTAATTACCCCGTTTTGTATAAAGTGTGGAGATTATAAATTATAATGAACCTTTGTCGAATCATAAGAAATTTGATGTAATATTTTTGTTGAATTAAGGCCCGTATTTATAATCAGCTCTCAAGAGTGACAGCGAGTTTGAGTTCGTATCAGAAATGTCATTTCAGTACAAAACGGTCTGTCAAATCCATACTTAATATTGCTCTCAATCTTGAGATCGCTTTATAAATACGAACTAATTCTACTTTTTACCGCGGGAAAATAAAATAAATAAACTGTGCAGAAGGCTAGTTTATATTTAGTTATAGAATATCAATTTAATTTAATAAATTAAATACTGGGGTGTAGTAGCTATAAATGAACACGATGAAAACCTTGTATTTTTACCGATTTTGTGTTTTCATTATTACAATGAGGTCATGCGAATATAGCAGAAAATGTCTTCCAAAGTTTTTTAATTATAAAACATATAGGATCCTACATTTTCGATATTGTCTACAACAATATCCCAAAAAAGAAACTTATACCTAGGTAAATTTATCTATGCTTGGAAGCAGATCTTACAGAGACTTATTATTATCTGAAATTAAGCATAGATAACGCATTACTAACAATCCACGCCAAACAGTGTTTATGAATTTGCGCAAATATTGGAGATTAGTAGTAGAATGTAGTAGCCTCCGAAATACAGAGCCTTCATAATGTGTAAGCAGTTAATTCTTGGTATGATCAAAGGTACGAGGAAGATGAAACAGAAATATATTATTTAAAGTTAAGGTAAGTATTAAATATAAAATAAATACTTACCTACATATTTTTTTATAATAACAATAATAATTATCAACATAGATAGGTATTAAATTTAGGATACTAGATGTCTGTTAACTGTCTAAATATTGATATTATATTGACTCTTTTACTTACATTATACTTCTCACAGAAATCTTAATCTCATTCAATTTCAAGGTCAGGGCAAAAGTCTACAGTTCAAACGCTGCCCGCGGCGAATTTCAGCGAGAGGATATACGATTGAAACTTGAAAAATAAAATGCTATCTCAAAAATACATTGTTCCAATCTAGTTTCAATAAAGTTTTAGTTTAGCAGCTAAATGCCATTTTTTTGTGAGGTACCTACCTATACTTCAGAATGTTTTTTTTTTTAGAAACTACTTATACAGGCACTCCTCGTAAAGTTAGTTTTTAAAGAATTAAAAGATATAGCAAGCTCAATTTCAGGAATTGACGTGAATTGTAGGTATTTCGCAATCGACACCAGTAAATATTAGAAAGTGATTTTTGTTGAAATTGTTTAACCTTACATTCCCTTTCCATTTTCTTTGAATGAAGGGATTAAGGGCTTTCTTTGACTGCAGATTGAGTTCTGAACTTTGAAGATTAATTAACTCCGAAAACCCCTTAACAGAACGATAAAAAGCCTGCAGATTTTACTTGTTCTTGAGTTTGATTCCTTCGACCAAATCTACTTTAGATTTTATTGAACTCTCCTAAAATCCAAAGTAAATAAAATAATGTACATCAAAAGTAAAATGATTTCTTTTTGTGAGGGGTAGTGTTATGCTGAACAACCAATATTTTTCAAAATTCTTGTTTAAACAATTTTTTTATAACCTCCCAAAGAAAAAAAACTTGGCAAGCCAAAATGGTTCTCTTGAATAATGGTACCAGTGGATGATCTGATCATCCTAACGTTCAACTACGGGCCACAACCTGTATAATACGACGTTAGGTCCTAGAGGTTAATTGTCATTTTATTGTGTAGTAACTACAGGAAAATGGAAAATCTCAATGTGATCGCTTTAGGCATGACCTTGTGAAAATTCAAATTAAACTGCACGTTCACGTTCACTGTAATGTTGTTTGAAATTGATTTTAACGCTTGAAGGTAATCGTAATCGTAGTTTTAATCATGGTGGTGGAACGACCGCCATGAATTCATGAGGTATGTATGATGAGGGATATAATTTTTAATTTATTGTGAATATTTCTGTCGTCAAAAACTACTTTTAAGATTTAAAGGACTTCAAGACGATTTTTGGTATGCTATGAGTGAAAGCCTTATTCCTTGATATAAGATCGAAATTCAAGGCTAATAAATAAGTAAGCGTTGATTAATAACAGGTACATTTTTATTATCGTTTGGTATAGTAAATAATGATTCAAAATTAAGGTCAAATACGTAGCTCTTATGTGATATGTATTATTCCTTTTTGAATAATCTTATGAAATTGCCGAAAATGTCGTTACCAAGCCAGAAAACAATACAAAGCTGTTCCCAAGTTCTCCGAATCAAGATCCCATGGCGCAGACTAATGCACCATGGAGGCAGTTAAACACAGCCGGCGTTTTAATGTGTTTAGTTGATAACCGCTGCTCGCGCGCAACACCCGTGCCGTGCTCGCGCATTGCACGACCACATAGCACGTCGCGCGCTATCGTAAACCCCACTTCACTAAACCGTAGAATTATCTCTCAGTGCACCCAAACTCTGGAATTCTTTAAGTGTCATCGGCCTTTCTATCTAACTGCATTTCTTAAAGCCGGTGGACAGCTGGACAAAATATACGTGACTCTAGCAACAGATTGATTCAAGGTGCGTGCATTAAGATTAGTTATTTGTTATTGAGATGCGTCGTAACATCATGTATTGGTGGCACGAGATGCATTGTTATACACTTGCACGATTCAAGGTTGTTTATTGACTGACTGAATGCTCTCGAATGATTATGGTTTTCGTGGAATTTATCATACTTAAGTCTCTATAAAAATTATAAAAATACTTCAATATTGTTAAAGGAAAAACTTCGAGATACGTCCACGACTAATGTTTAGTCTCTAATCTCAACTTAAAAAATGTAATAAATTTACAAAATATATTTAATTTAATATTGTACCTACTTACAGCAGATACATACAAAAACTTCTATGTATTGGTAACAATACAACCAAAACTAAATGAATAGCTCCGCTGGTTAATGAAAAATATTTTTAATTAAAAATACTTAGATTCTTATCAATCATAACATAAATACATATTATTAAAAATATATCATTAGAGCAGTAAAGTTGTTGGTTTACGTAATTTGTTAAGAAACGTAAATAAAAACCGCAAGATTAAAATAGTACTTAGTGAACAAAAAAGAAAACCGGTATGATTCGCAAAGGAAATATTAATTCATAATAAGAATAAAATAATAAGTTTTGATCACACGTTTTGATTCAAAACCTAACATCGTATAAAATATTTCCTTTGCGAATCATACCGGTTTATGTATTCACCACCTAAAAAAACGTAGCCGGAAGAACTCTAGGTGTACAGTCAACGGTTAAACTAAAGCTTTTATTAATTTTAAAACATACATTTACTACGAAAAATTACTTTTCAATCACTAGCCATATTAATTGAAATCTAAAGAGCTAATAAGAGTAATTTTATGAATAAGAAAAGGGTATAAATTTTACACATAACACAAGCAACTGCGGCCACTGTACTGTACCTCACTGGGAATCGAACCTAGGGATAACCCAGACAACTAATTCAAGGATGCATCGAGCATGCAAAATAAGTATATCGCACTTTGGGTATGAAGCTGAAAGTAAAGTACTCGTACTGCATAATACGATGCACTTTCGTTTACAATACAACACAACACAAAGTAGCTTTTACGTCATCATCGACTGTTATTAGTTGGGTAGTTATCCTACGGAAATGATATGACGGAAATTTTTACTATTTATTACATAAAAATTTAAACATGTTTTAAAAATATATTAAGTGACCCACATACAAAAAGCTATATACTATTCACATTAAAAAGCTTGTAGCTGTAAAAATTATTCTAATGTAATGTTTTTATCGCGGAACATTGACGGAAAATTCCGTCAATCAGGAGAACTACCCAGTTACATGCAACGAAGATCCGAGCTAGATTTTACTTTGTTTTCTCGTAGCAAGATATATTTCACTTCAAAAGGCTCTTCTATACTAAATTATAGTATTATGTTTTCTGTGATGCTACTAATTAATACCTACTAAAACTTACGCCAATGTAATAAAAAGGCTACAAAAACTAATCGAGTAACTACCTACCTACTTGATTACTTTTTGTAACCCTACACGCTACACGGTGCCCTCTCATAAAAGTTTACTCAGATCGAACATTAACCTACATTACATACGATGCATCGAATATAAAACATCTTCAGATACTAACATGCATTGCACCGTCTTAGCAAATCGCAAGGTACAAATTAATAAAAAAATGGGAAAACAACGTATACTACCTACAAGGTGAAACAGAAAGCAAACCTTCAGGTCTCATTAAATTCCACCTTTAACTTTACCCAAGGAAAATCCCTATGGGAAATTCCATTATACAATTTCTTTATTAATTTCTAAAATATAAATTCTTTCTTTGTTGTTAGAAACAGAAATTACCTGTAAGATTAGATTACTTAAGCGTTATTGCCTCGGCTATTTTAATTAGAAAATCTACTTACTAGGTATCACTATTACTACTATACTATTATATCCTATAGCTTAGTTATAATTATAACTTGTAAAAATATACCGGGTGTAAGAGAAAAAATCCTGGTGGTATTTGTTCAGTTTCGTTGACTGAGCAACCCCTATAAGTTTGCGGGACGCTGTCCCTTACACCCGGTATTATATTTTCGACTTTGTACACGAAGGCCCCATTTATGGTTTAAGCCTCGCTCTTAACTCAGTCGGTGCCTAGATCCAAGAATTTAACTATCTACATCCAAGAATTTAACTGCCAACAATGTTTTTAAGCCGATAAGAAACCAAACAAGTCCCTGGATTAAAACTGAGCCTGAGATAATCCAGCCGAACTAGGACCTTTTAACGGTACAAACAACAGGCTGATACAATCTCATGACTTGAACTTTTTCGGGTACCGCCGTAACCTAAATAAATAAAAGTACGGTAAGTAAATAATTACTTACGCTTTACTCACCAACATACCTACTGCGTTATTCTATATTTTCACCGCAGTTCTGGGTAGATTATCTTATCACCTAAAGTTGGTTTTCTGAGATTGTCCCCGGACTCTATTATAAAGATTGCAGGCTGCCGTTGGATGTAGACAAGATTGCATCTGTGTTGTACAGGATGTAAAAAAAAGTACTGCGTTCCTTTAAACGACATGTTCTACTGATGTTACCAAACATCTTTCACAAAGCACATAAAATTTAGTTCGCAAAAAAATATTGCCTATAATATTTTTTTGTGAACAAAATTTATTGTGCTTTGTGAAAGTTGTTTGGTATCATCAGTAGAACATGTCATAGGCTGATTTGATTGACATTACCTTTGCGTTGCGCAGTCGGGTAAAAAGTACCTAAGTACATTCTAATAGACCGACTACGCGCGTTTTATGTACCATATGGTGACTCTTGATATTATATGAAACATTTAATACCTAAACGTTCACTCACCAGTTTATTTTTCAAGCTATAAAAGATTAAGCAAATCACCTAATTGATAAAGACTGCGATAAACAGAACGTTATTCGAAGGTCGCAGGTTCAAATCCTGCCGGAGTAAAAGATTTGATATCTTATTTTACATTTTCAGTCTGATGCGCATGATTAGATCGTTCAAACCTCAGAATCAACAATTTCATTATAAACTGTGCTCGTCTCGTTCGTTACGTTCAATGTCATTGCGTGTGAATCTTACCGAGTTCATTTACATTGACAATTTGATATTATTTTGGTAAACATACACCTGTCTTTTTTGTCATCATAATTGTATTATGTTTCCGCTGAGTAAAAAAAGGACGTGTTCAAATACTAAACCTGTTCTCTATCTAAACCGCTTACCACTTTACCTACTTGAAATAAAAATATATAGGTGTTTGATGGCTAAAATCAAACTCTGGAACAGTTAAATACTTTCTCTAGGACTTAGTTAAATTTAAATTGCTCATAAAAGATATAGGATAAGATATAGTAATAAAATAAATACCATGATGCATCTTACCTCACTTAACCTCATATATTTTACGTAAATACACGAATAAAATACATTCAAAACGGTACGTTAAATTAGTTTCTGTTCCGTTACATAGCATTCTTCAAGCAATTTTTAATATTAAAAGTGCTGAGAAGATGGTGGAGAGACTCTCTAAGAGCTGATTACAATCTGCAGTCCACACACGTATTTGCAGGATGCTCTTTAGTCTGCGGTATCTCTCTTGCTCCGTGTATCTAAGCGTATATTTATTACTAGGCTTCCGCTTGTGATTTTACCCAATTATGTTTTTCCCATGAGTCTTCTTCTTGTCGTGCATGAGGGTTTCGAATCGATCAGCACGATGAAGCCTGCTAAGTTTTTTTAACCGCCTAATAGCACACCACGTAACCAAACTGGGGAAAATCTCACAAATTGATAAATTGACGGATATTATCTTTGTGTCCCACCCCTGGGAATCGAATCCAGGACCTCCAGATCGAAAGCCCATGGATCTGACCGCTAGACCACGGAGGCAGTTCCCATGGACGTTACCCTATATCACATGGATTAGGTCCCTTTTGGTGTAGTCACGTCAATTCAGTCCCTGCAAAAAATTTCAACGAAGAAATGAAAAAGGGTTTAATAAATATCAAATATTATTCTCATACCTAGACTGTACTTAGGTATTTTATTCATTGTACCCATGACAGACTATTGTTATTTATTAATGATAGGTTCAATCAAAGCATATCGAGTGTTGTTTTGTGCCAATAAATATGACAGACTTTGGACTTTGATCGGTTCTATAGTAGTTCTTTGATAAATAATTGTAGGATCCAACTATTGCTAACATTGTAGGTACATAATTAAGTACCTGTACATAATTTAAGTTTTCTTAAATTCTTTTCCTTCTCTTATTTGACTTTTGTATTTTGTATAAAATTAAATATAGATTCTTACTTTTCTTTCTTCTGTCGTGTGGTTTGTTGGCTTGACGAAGTATTTTGATCATTTTGATAATTGGCACAAAAGTTAGCGAACTGAAAATGATTTCCCTTACCACCCCTTGCTTAAATTTTGGGATGTTTTCTAATTGGCAACATTTCAATAAATAATAACGGGTAGTCCAGGCGGGGCAACCATCAGTCCGCGTACCATCTGAACACTGAACACAGCCAGTAATTGTACGTATAAAGTAAATGTACGTAGTAATATGTACGACTCGAAGCGACGCGAAGATGCTTGAAAGTACCTACATCTCGCTGTACCACGAAGTGACAGGCTGCACCACTGAGCTATGTTGTGATTGTAGGTTATCATGATACGGATATTTTCCTGAAAAAACGGTTAAAGCTCTGCTTATAGTTTAGGAGCTATAAGAAAAATTAGTGTTAAAAATGCTAAAATACCATATTTTTAAATGTTGCAATTGTAGATCGTGAACTTATTCCTTAGATGTAATATTTTTTTGGATTCTTTCATTAGCTCGTTTAGGAGACATTGAGCTCTCAAAAACAACCATTTACCGTCTTATTCTATAAGGCGTAGGTATGCAGATTGCAGGCTTAAGTATTTTTATAAAAGACGCAAGCCTGTTTTTGATATGATTAATTTTCGACTAATTGTAATACTTACTTATTCTTAAATAGGTACTCTTAGTGTTCAGATAATGCTAAATTCCTTTTACTCACATTATACGTGATAAACTAGAATCACTGAATTAATCGACCCCTGGGATAGTGTTTACGAACTGTCTAATAAGATCTATGTCCGGCTGGACCACAAGCCCCTTTCCATTCATCTTCACTCGGTCAGCTGGGCTCTACTTAAAACTACTCAATAAGGTACGTAATGGTATGTTAATGAATTTCTTCTATGCTGGACTAGGAGCATTAGAAAAATAGAATGTTTCATCTGTTTATCTTTTCGGACTACTTTAAAAATCAGTAGAAATAGACCAGCGCAATGCTGACAACCTGTCACTAAAAGCAATATACACACAATTCTTTCTTAAATCAGACCCTCCCTGTTATACGTCGTTGTCGTAAACGCTCTGCCTACCTACCCGTGAAGAAAAATTGCGTGACTATATACGAGTATATAGAAGTATGTTCTTAGCTTCGATTTTTCTTTGGTTTGAATTTTGCGTAACAACTTCCTAATTATTAAGACTTAGGTCAATAGAGTCTGATAATTGAATTAGATCTTCACATGGAGTTCAAATTGAGGCCAACACAATGGGCCACTTGCTAGAAATAGCCTTGTTAAGTGTATAGGTACTGTGAGATCGTAATGTGAACTTCGAAGGATGTTAATGAGCATACATTTATTCTCATTTACACTCTCCGATTTTTAAAACAATTTGTAAACTCAGTTAAGAATAAGTTTTGTGTAAAAGTCAAAATATGAAAATAAACATAGAGACTGTCTTTAAAGATTATTTGTAAATGACCACGGCGCTTGATAATTTTTAATTATTAATTAATAAATAGCCGTCTTTAATGGCTCTAAAAACACATTACAATTCAAACTTAACCTAACTTAAATCTAGAAAATCAGGCAAAGCTTTATGCATGTATGACTCTACACTGCGCTATTTTCAGGCACCTTCCTTAAGGTCTTATGTAGGATCTAAATTATAGTGTAAAATTTACTAAGTACTTTAACAGCGCTTCCCGTTGAAATGTGCCTGATTAGGACATCCTTGGGAGGAGATGTGTGAAAAGCTAGTGTTGAATAAATTATCCAAGGATTAATGTTCGGGATCTCCGCAGAATCTGATGTGGAGTGAGAATCTAAATAGTTCACGTAGAACCGCCCGGAAATGCACGCAAGCTAAGTAGAATAGTTACAAACACAGATGAGCTTGCGGACTGAGTTTCCTACCCGATGTGGATACAGGCTCTAAGGATTTAAATTTAGATGTTTGTACTCCTGCTAAACTGATTGCATTTATAACTCTACGGTAATACTTAGTTTTATTGGAATACCATACCTCATATAACTTTCATATAAATTTGATGTCTCATGGTAGTACTATTAATATGTTGCTAGTACCTACTAATATGTAGACTTGTACTTAAAGTCAGATCAAGAAGTCAAATCAATCCACCTTTGACTTTGCCCTTACAAAGCACTGGAAACGCCTGCGGTTTATGATGTTTAACTTTTATTTTCCTAAAAGTAAACGTATACATCACTGACTCAACGGCTCCAAAGAGTAAAAAAAATGCGTGTATCTTTTTTAAAACAAAAAACGTCACGTATCTCTGTGTGTTGTTGTAATTAAACGCTGGGAATTGGCGTTTTTTCGACAGCTACAAACAATTAAATACATTCATACGACGCGGAATTTTCGTAAAACTGTTCGTTTTTTAAAATTTACGTGAGCATTAAAAAAACTACCTACGTGCCAACGTGCCATGTTTAAAGATGTTATAGTAAAAATGAACCGACCGTATCGGTAAAGGTGTCAATAAATAATAATAATTATAAATAAAAATACTTTCACGCTGGAATGGAAGTGATAAAAAAACATAGAATGTGCCAGCTGCATCTCCTCCCGGGCTTACTGACAACCCGTCACTATAGCAATATACATAATCATCGGTTATAACCCTCAAAACTTGTCAGATGTGGCGGAACGACCTTTGTTTAGTTCGTTTTTGCTTTGCCTACCCCATTAGGGATAAAGGCGTGATTTTATGTATGTATGTATGTATTAAATATTTCCCCAAATATACCGATTGAATGAAAAATGAACTATATAGTCAACCTACTTTACTTACCCTTGGTTGGGGAACGTAGATAAGCATTAATGAGTATGACTTTAATTAGAGGGACTTGTTTTTAGTTCCCGAGTGAAGCGCACCTTCTTGAGATCACCCGCTCGCAATCGGCTTAGACCACTAGACCGTGGAAACACTTACACCACATTAATTTGAAATAATGAGTAAAAGGCTCACCTAATCCTAAAATTAATTGAACAGGCATAGAATCTTTTTGTCACAGAATGAATTCCGTTTTAATAAATTGAAGAGAAGTTTCTTCAATAAATCTAAGCCTAATCCCTTTCATAAGGGATTTTCTTCGCAAAGTGAGGTCACTTTTACATTATGATTAATAAGGCTTTTTTTATGAAAGAAGCTAAAATCAAGTATGCCTAATATGCCTCAACCTGTACTTATTTTATTTTAATTTATATTTATGCACAAAAATAGTACATGGGCGGATTTAACGCCGAAGGCATTGTCTACTTAGGGCATGTGGAAATGACAAGGCAGGTGCAAAAATTATCTAAGTAGGGTATATTACTAAAAAGTTGAAAACAGAAGAATAAACCTAATTTTAATAATAATAATATTACAAAATGTAAAATAAAAAAAAACAACTTACCTATTACATATAATACAACAGAAGGTATAAAGTTATGAAGAAAGCAGGTTTAGGTAAATACTGGATGTAAAAAAAATTGATGACCCAACTTAAGGGTGTGAATTGAAACCATGTAACTGAATAACTTTCTCCAAGGATCATAGGTTGAAAAAAATTGCCTCTACTATAAATAGTACAAGGTGTCAGCGGCTCCAGATTTTTTTTCATATTTCGACCTATTTTCCTTGGGGAACGTTGTTCAGTTTCATGGATAAGAGAGCTGAAGTTAGGCCAGCTGTTTCGTTTCGACAGAAACTGTTATCGATTAACATGATAATAATAAACTTTGCTGCCCATTTTCAAACAAGAAACACGCATTCACTTTAAAAAGGACGACGATAAAAACTTAAATAAATTGTGAGCAAAAACACGTTAGATGTCTACCAGACCAGACCACGTTTATAAAATTAGAATAACTTCTTTACGTCTGTTTTTATGCCATGTATTGTTCACATTAAGCTGGATAACGACCACTTTAACGTGCTTAACGCTGAAACATCCAGCAATAATACAGCTGTAGGCAAGATTTTATTAAGATGAGCGCCGTGAAATTACAGGGCTATTATTTTTACATAACGTGCTGTAAGGAGAACAGACTAACTTCTGTTTACGTAAAAAACCATATCTCAAGATATTAAAATGATGAATCCTAAAAAATGTGAGTGATCAAAAATAATTCTCTACATAAGTGCATCTACAATAAAATCTAAATCCTACTATGCGGAAACTCTGGCACTTATAATTTTACAAATACCTACTTATCAACGTCAAATTACCCTATTAATCTTCCTAACATTATGGTTGGAAAGCCAAGTTGTTTCCATGAAATAATATTCGTACGCAAAGACTACACAATGGGACTGTTCGATACGCAGTAGTAGAAAAATAAAAGTAACTAGTTGTATATTCAGAGGAGTCAGTATCAAAGTTTATGAAGTGATAAGAGAACTCAGTTTATTATAAAAGAAATTTTTCAGTAGGTACAGTGGCGTAGCTACAAAGGGGCAAGGCGGGCCGCCCCGGGGGCCTCCAGGTCGGATCGCCCCCAAACCTGATTACTACTAGTGAAAAATAGAAGGTCTTTACCCCACCAAGTATTTCCAACTGACTTTTAGAATGAAGGTAAACAAAGTTTAATGTCTTTAAATCGAAGATCTTGTTTCTAAAATAAGTTTTAGCTATTAGATATCATAACATAATGAAATAGTAGTTTTAGTAATATAACTAATTTGCCAACACGTGTAATTTATTTTTGAAAAGTGTTTTTGTATAAAAAGACATGAAACTTTGTTTACCTTTATTCTAAAACTCAGTTGGAAATAGGTACCTACTATTTTAAGGACACATTTATATATTTTCGTAAAAGATCGCGCTCGCTTCGCTCGCATAACAGATACATTTTTCATGAATAAATAGTGAGTAGGTATATTAGAACATAAACATGTATCGCAGCGTCCTGAATTCCGCCGAGAGGCGATACGTGCTTCCGTTTATGAGCGACATCTGCACAATAACACGTAAACAATTATCGCTATAAAGCTATGAAAGCTAGCGAATGTCAAATTATTTTTAGAAAGCCTTCCATTTTTTATGACAACACAAAATGTTTAAAGCTTTGAAGTAATCATCATAGTCAGTTTCTCATTTTTGTGTAAAACGTCCCATGAAAATATTTTTATTTTCACCATTCATGTCTTTGATCCCTCGTTGCTCTACGAACGTAAACTCATAATTTTAACAAATAGCGAACCCAATTTAAAAATCCTTGCACATTTTTTTTGCCTATGACATCTAAAATGTGACCGGTGCATAAACGTAAATTTTCCTGAGAGATAATAAGTTTTTGTGTCATATTAAAATATCATAATACATGGTCAGAAAGTTCAGATTAACTATAAACTCAGTTTACTAACTCCTATTTAAATTTAGTATCAAAAACTCCTGAAATTGTTAAAAAAATCATTTGAAATACTACCGACCCCATTAAGTAATAACCAAATAGGTTTACTTATGTAGGTAAATAGGTAAATGATGTGTTTCCGTTTATCTATTACAGCTGACGCTATAAGTAAGGGTAGACACACACTAGAAAAATTTTCGCTCGAGTATTTTAAATTGCATGCCTAATACAATTCGTTTTTTCACGTAGCGTAGATACATTTGATGCATGTAAAATGCGTAGCCGATGATTTATTAATATTTGTACGATATTTATTTCTCCCGTGATAAGATTCTTCTACCTAACCTAGTTATAATTTGAGGCATCTTTAGAAAGAAAAAACATAAAAACCCTGAAACCCTAGTAACCCTGAAAATTGCTTTAAGGCAAAGACATGAATGGTGAAAATAAAAATATTTTCATGGGACGTTTTACACAAAAATGAGAAACTGACTATGATGATTACTTCAAAGCTTTAAACATTTTGTGTTGTCATAAAAAATGGAAGGCTTTCTAAAAATAATTTGACATTCGCTAGCTTTCATAGCTTTATAGCGATAATTGTTTACGTGTTATTGTGCAGATGTCGCTCATAAACGGAAGCACGTATCGCCTCTCGGCGGAATTCAGGACGCTGCGATACATGTTTATGTTCTAATATACCTACTCACTATTTATTCATGAAAAATGTATCTGTTATGCGAGCGAAGCGAGCGCGATCTTTTACGAAAATATATAAATGTGTCCTTAAAATAGTAGGTACCTATTTCCAACTGAGTTTTAGAATAAAGGTAAACAAAGTTTCATGTCTTTTTATACAAAAACACTTTTCAAAATAAATTACACGTGTTGGCAAATTAGTTATATTACTAAAACTACTATTTCATTATGTTATGATATCTAATAGCTAAAACTTATTTTAGAAACAAGATCTTCGATTTAAAGACATTAAACTTTGTTTACCTTCATTCTAAAGTCAGTTGGAAATACTTGGTGGGGTAAAGACCTTCTATTTTTCACTAGTAGTAATCAGGTTTGGGGGCGATCCGACCTGGAGGCCCCCGGGGCGGCCCGCCTTGCCCCTTTGTAGCTACGCCACTGTACCTACTGAAAAATTTCTTTTATAATAAACTGAGTTCTCTTATCACTTCATAAACTTTGATACTGACTCCTCTGAATATACAACTAGTTACTTTTATTTTTCTACTACTGCGTATCGAACAGTCCCATTGTGTAGTCTTTGCGTACGAATATTATTTCATGGAAACAACTTGGCTTTCCAACCATAATGTTAGGAAGATTAATAGGGTAATTTGACGTTGATAAGTAGGTATTTGTAAAATTATAAGTGCCAGAGTTTCCGCATAGTAGGATTTAGATTTTATTGTAGATGCACTTATGTAGAGAATTATTTTTGATCACTCACATTTTTTAGGATTCATCATTTTAATATCTTGAGATATGGTTTTTTACGTAAACAGAAGTTAGTCTGTTCTCCTTACAGCACGTTATGTAAAAATAATAGCCCTGTAATTTCACGGCGCTCATCTTAATAAAATCTTGCCTACAGCTGTATTATTGCTGGATGTTTCAGCGTTAAGCACGTTAAAGTGGTCGTTATCCAGCTTAATGTGAACAATACATGGCATAAAAACAGACGTAAAGAAGTTATTCTAATTTTATAAACGTGGTCTGGTCTGGTAGACATCTAACGTGTTTTTGCTCACAATTTATTTAAGTTTTTATCGTCGTCCTTTTTAAAGTGAATGCGTGTTTCTTGTTTGAAAATGGGCAGCAAAGTTTATTATTATCATGTTAATCGATAACAGTTTCTGTCGAAACGAAACAGCTGGCCTAACTTCAGCTCTCTTATCCATGAAACTGAACAACGTTCCCCAAGGAAAATAGGTCGAAATATGAAAAAAAATCTGGAGCCGCTGACACCTTGTACTATTTATAGTAGAGGCAATTTTTTTCAACCTATGATCCTTGGAGAAAGTTATTCAGTTACATGGTTTCAATTCACACCCTTAAGTTGGGTCATCAATTTTTTTTACATCCAGTATTTACCTAAACCTGCTTTCTTCATAACTTTATACCTTCTGTTGTATTATATGTAATAGGTAAGTTGTTTTTTTTTATTTTACATTTTGTAATATTATTATTATTAAAATTAGGTTTATTCTTCTGTTTTCAACTTTTTAGTAATATACCCTACTTAGATAATTTTTGCACCTGCCTTGTCATTTCCACATGCCCTAAGTAGACAATGCCTTCGGCGTTAAATCCGCCCATGTACTATTTTTGTGCATAAATATAAATTAAAATAAAATAAGTACAGGTTGAGGCATATTAGGCATACTTGATTTTAGCTTCTTTCATAAAAAAAGCCTTATTAATCATAATGTAAAAGTGACCTCACTTTGCGAAGAAAATCCCTTATGAAAGGGATTAGGCTTAGATTTATTGAAGAAACTTCTCTTCAATTTATTAAAACGGAATTCATTCTGTGACAAAAAGATTCTATGCCTGTTCAATTAATTTTAGGATTAGGTGAGCCTTTTACTCATTATTTCAAATTAATGTGGTGTAAGTGTTTCCACGGTCTAGTGGTCTAAGCCGATTGCGAGCGGGTGATCTCAAGAAGGTGCGCTTCACTCGGGAACTAAAAACAAGTCCCTCTAATTAAAGTCATACTCATTAATGCTTATCTACGTTCCCCAACCAAGGGTAAGTAAAGTAGGTTGACTATATAGTTCATTTTTCATTCAATCGGTATATTTGGGGAAATATTTAATACATACATACATACATAAAATCACGCCTTTATCCCTAATGGGGTAGGCAAAGCAAAAACGAACTAAACAAAGGTCGTTCCGCCACATCTGACAAGTTTTGAGGGTTATAACCGATGATTATGTATATTGCTATAGTGACGGGTTGTCAGTAAGCCCGGGAGGAGATGCAGCTGGCACATTCTATGTTTTTTTATCACTTCCATTCCAGCGTGAAAGTATTTTTATTTATAATTATTATTATTTATTGACACCTTTACCGATACGGTCGGTTCATTTTTACTATAACATCTTTAAACATGGCACGTTGGCACGTAGGTAGTTTTTTTAATGCTCACGTAAATTTTAAAAAACGAACAGTTTTACGAAAATTCCGCGTCGTATGAATGTATTTAATTGTTTGTAGCTGTCGAAAAAACGCCAATTCCCAGCGTTTAATTACAACAACACACAGAGATACGTGACGTTTTTTGTTTTAAAAAAGATACACGCATTTTTTTTACTCTTTGGAGCCGTTGAGTCAGTGATGTATACGTTTACTTTTAGGAAAATAAAAGTTAAACATCATAAACCGCAGGCGTTTCCAGTGCTTTGTAAGGGCAAAGTCAAAGGTGGATTGATTTGACTTCTTGATCTGACTTTAAGTACAAGTCTACATATTAGTAGGTACTAGCAACATATTAATAGTACTACCATGAGACATCAAATTTATATGAAAGTTATATGAGGTATGGTATTCCAATAAAACTAAGTATTACCGTAGAGTTATAAATGCAATCAGTTTAGCAGGAGTACAAACATCTAAATTTAAATCCTTAGAGCCTGTATCCACATCGGGTAGGAAACTCAGTCCGCAAGCTCATCTGTGTTTGTAACTATTCTACTTAGCTTGCGTGCATTTCCGGGCGGTTCTACGTGAACTATTTAGATTCTCACTCCACATCAGATTCTGCGGAGATCCCGAACATTAATCCTTGGATAATTTATTCAACACTAGCTTTTCACACATCTCCTCCCAAGGATGTCCTAATCAGGCACATTTCAACGGGAAGCGCTGTTAAAGTACTTAGTAAATTTTACACTATAATTTAGATCCTACATAAGACCTTAAGGAAGGTGCCTGATTAGGACATCCTTGGAGGAGATGTGTGAAAAGCTAGTGTTGAATAAATTATCCAAGGATTAATGTTCGGGATCTCCGCAGAATCTGATGTGGAGTGAGAATCTAAATAGTTCACGTAGAACCGCCCGGAAATGCACGCAAGCTAAGTAGAATAGTTACAAACACAGATGAGCTTGCGGACTGAGTTTCCTACC
>JARACY010006111.1:0-18821 GCA_029255725.1 Scrobipalpa atriplicella
GCCATTCAATGAACGAGCTAGTCATTCAATCAAATAGCAGATTTAACCAGATCACTGCGACATTTACATTGCTATCGATTCGTGGAGAACATGACTTAACCCGTTGACTGCTAAAACCCACCACGTATCCGTGTACTCACAAATCCGTGTCGTGGCTGCGTCAATTTGAGTAACCGACTGTGCTGTGCACCTACGACGCGGCGGGTGGCGGGCGGGTTCGGCTTTACCGGACGTCTGCGCCTCGACTCGCGAGGCGGGTGCCCGTATTATAGCAGCGATTACATTACCTGGCCGATCGGGCCCTATTTGATATACATTGCTGCTTAGCTTCAGTAGTTTTTCAAGTAAGACTCGTGCACAAGCAATGTAATGTCAAAACGGGCCCGATCGGCAGGCAAGTGTAATCGCTGCTTATAACGTACCTAACCCTTGTGGCGAGTCGACGCGCACCGGCGTATTGCTATCGCCGAACCCCCTAGGTAGGGCCGGGCGCACAGCTGTAGCGTTTTCGACACGAACGCAAAGGCCATGCGCGGCTAGCACGGCCGGTTTTTTTACCAAAATGGCTTAGCAGCAAACGAGTTAACTAAATCTTATCCAAAATTGTTGCCTCCATTTCTGTTCATTCAGGATAGACAATGATTGCGTTAGGTTTATGCCTAGGTCTTTGACCTAAAACCTTCAAAATTTAATGTAGAAGTTTAAGGTTAAATACCTGGGCTTGAATAACATTCCAGACTTCATTCCATTCTTCCTATCTCTGTTTTTTTATACATATGAGCTGTTTAAAATATGTTTTTATACCTACTTCTTCAAGTTTCTAAGTACCTACCTAGAGTAGTTAGTCCATGGTACCTACTAACATAGACTAACTACTCTAGAAGACTGCTAACCGCCATACTAGAGAGCGTACCTCGATACTCGATAAAAAGTTCAAAATGGGAGCAAACCTAGATGGCGCTGGCATATTGCTCGAAGAGTCTGTTGTTAATATAGGTCATGAAATTGAAAAAAATCAATAACAACTTGAACCAAATTATCTTTTAAGATTTTTAAAGTAGAAATACAGAATGAGAAATGCTGTTTAAAACATCTGAATTAAAATACATAATTATGTTTACACAATATTTCGCTAATGTCAATAGATGGCACTGCTAAGTAGCGGTGTACGCAGTTTATAAGGGAGGTAATAAGTCCTCTACTAATGATTTTTCGAAATGTGATTATTACTTTTTATTCATCCCATTGTTGAATATTGGGTATAAAATTAATAATTTTATAAGGTAGCTAAGATTTTTTTAGGTTAAGATTTTTTTTTAATATAGATAGCAGTGCTGTGATGTAAGTCGTAAATACTCAAAAATGAATGATTATTTTATGTTTATTGTTAGATTTATACATACCACTGCCAAAATGCCGAAAACTTTTATTGTCTGACTTTGAAATAAAATCTTTTATATGTTTATTCAAGTTTTGTTATTTATTAACTTGCCTCCCCGCTACGATCATCGATACTAATATTATAAAGAGGAAAAATTTGTATATTTGCAATGAATAAACTCAAAAACTACAGACTAATTAAAAAAATTAGTCATCTTTCTCTCGTAGGAGAAAGATATCTAGACTCACGTTTTTTCAATAGACTCTCCCATAGTTATATTATATTTATATACCAATACGTCGTCATTGGCAAAATACGTCTCAAATTCGAGATGTGAAACCATTTTTTAAAATAATAATAATAATAAAAAAAAAAACTTTCAACATTATAGGTAGACAGCTATGTTCACCCTGAGTACCTACCTAACATAGGCTACTTTTTACTGCGGGAAAATATCTGATTCCCACGGGAAATCTTATTTAGCAGCGGGTGACACCGCTGACAGAATTTTATATAATGGCTGTTTTGAGGTATAATAAACATTGCTTTATCTCAACAGGGAAAAGCCCCCTTGTGGGGAGGACCACTCTGCGGAGATTGTGCCTAACCGGCTACTCTTAAAGAGTTGGATTCCGTTCCGATCCAAACAAGCTAAGCTCACAAGAGCGAATCACTTGCAAACCAACTGTCATACAGACACTTCTGTATCTGATGAGCCGAACAGAAGGCGAAACAGTTCTAAACAAACGAAGAACCGATGCGTTTCGTTTTCTCTCACTTTCATCACTAAGGCCAAAGTGCCTTTAACACTAGGTATAATAAAATGTATCATTTATAAAATGTATGTATATTCTTAGAATTAAGTCTAAAGATTGAATAGGAAAAGGACTCTATCTTATATATAAGACAAAAGCAGATTCAAATACGGATACAGCTACGGATATAACCACATCAGCAATTCTGCTGCTCGGCTATTATTAAATAATAATAATAAATTAGATTAGATCGTAGTTTCGCTAGTCGCTAGTGCAAAGTACACACCAATAAGACTTCAGTTTTTATTTAAATCATATCAATCAATCAATCTTTTAGGTTATGGCGTTTCCACTATGATTTCGCCAATGTCTAGTTTTTTATAAAGTTGACTCTGCTTGTGAAAAATCCCTATATCTGCAATATTAATCTATAGTATAAAATTTATAGTATAAGTTTACTAATGAATGATGATAGTTCAAAAGAAAACAAGTCTTACCTGTAATAGAATCCTTTTCCCATTTAATGTTACATAAAATTAATTAAATTAAAACTAAGTTATAGGTTAGAAAATTAAGCTTTGTTTTGTTCCTTCATTTTCTCCAGTTGTTGTCTGAAACAAGGAAATAACTATGTTAAAACCCAAAAGTAAAATCATGCTACATTTCTTAGGTAAGCTGAGAAAGGAAAGGAAAGGGCCCTTGAGGGGAGAATCACACTACGGAGATCATGACTAATGGATGCTTCTAACTAAAGATTTGGTTTCTATTCCGATCCAAACAAGCTAAGCTTACAAGAGCAAAGCACTTGGAGCCAAAAGAATTGATGCAATGGGTTGACAACATTAGTACTAAATCTGATCTAAAATCGCACTCAACATTCTTATTAGCCACTGACACTTGTTTCCCCTGTAAGGAGAGAGGTTATTTAAATTTTAAATACGCTCCTGAACAATGAAATTCGGTAAGATTGATGATTAACTGATGTAATGGGCTAGCAGATGGCTTTATCATTTTTGCAGAGTAAATTTTATATTTCATGTAGGCATAGACAAAATATATTTTCGACAATGATAATTGGTATTAAAGATGTCTTTAGACAACTCTGTTACTTTCATTAAATAAGCTAAACTCTTGGTATTTCATTCAAAACCGCTAGTCGATACATTTTTCAATAGCAGTGCAACAGCATGACGCAGCATAATACACAAAAAATACTAACCTCAATTGTTGATTGAAATCATCCTGAACGATGTCGTCCTCCCAGTTGTCTTCCCATACGGAAACATCCTCATCATCAGCATCTTCGGCTCCCCAGTCTGAAGGAAAAATAACAGTGAAACAATGAAAAACGCGAGAAACAAAGTCAAACACAAGATTTCGACAAATACTCACTCTCGGCAGGGAATTCTTCGAATTCGTCGTCTTCCTCCAAAAGGCCAAGGTCTACTTTCTGTTTGTCAGCCATTATTGGATATAATTTATTGGATTTTCACAAGAAAAAGAGAAAAATTCTTGGAGAAATCGCAAGCGGGCACAACAATTTGACAGATTTTATATTTTTTTAATTTTTGTGACGGGCTTGGAAGACAGCTTTTTTTAGTCAATCACAGAATTGATTTAACTCGTTATAACTCACTTCACGTCCCATCACTAGCATCAGCTGGAACTGACGTCTCCTTGGTCATTTGTCATTTCATTCACAGATTATATATTTCATTAGGCTGTATGGCTCTGTTCCTTTGCCTATCCTATAATGGATGAATGAAAAAAAAAAAAAAAAAATTATATATTTATTTCATTTCTTCATTTCATACGATTTGTTTTATTTTATGGTTTAAACCCGAGAAAAATGCCTCTAATTATTATTTGTGGCACACCAGTGAGTGGAAAAACAACAAGAGCAAGAGAACTAAAGGATTTCTTTCAGAAAACACACGGAAAGCAAGTCGATATCGTGTCTGAAGCGGAGGCTATTAAAAAGTTAGGTTATGAGAAGAACGCGACATATTTAGATGCACAGAAGGAGAAGAGACTAAGAGGATACTTGAAATCGGAGGTAATAAGGCTCGTCGGTAAAGATACTGTCGTTATACTTGATGGAAGCAACTATATTAAAGGTTTGTTTAAACTTATGACCATCCTTTAACAACCTTAAATTTATCTTTTCCTATTAACCTTTACCTCCTGACTGCCTCCATGGTCTAGTGGTCTGAACCATGGGCTCCCTATCAGGAGATCCTGGGTTCGATTCCCAGGGGGAACTCAAAGTCAATATTTTTTAATTTATCACTGTGAGATTTTCCCCAGTTCGGTTAGGACAGTGCAGGCTGAATCACCTGATTGCCTTCGGAGGGCATGTTAAGCCGTCGGTCCCGGTCGCTGTCATTGATAGTGGTCGTTACACTAACCATGTCAGAGGCCTAATAGCTGTGCGGACTCAAAAAAACCCAATCAAAAAGAAAGAGGAAGAAATACCTTTTTCTTTAATTAAATAATGAATACACTAAAATTTTGCATTTATAATGTTTTAAGCTGTTCATAATTTATTTTCAAGTTTTTGTGTACACTCTTCGCTATTAATTCTTATTTCTTTCTCTGTAATTCCAGGTTGTCGCTATGAACTCTATTGTGCATCTAAAAACTCCAAATCAACGTTATGTACAGTCTACACCATAAAGAATCATGACGAAGCATGGGGAGACAACTTAAAGAGGATGGAACGAGATAGCAATACAACTAATGATGGGAGTGGAAAGGAAAGCAATAGTTGTGATACAGAACCATATACTCAAGAGGTGTTTGATGCTCTGACTAGGCTTAGGTTTGTACCATAGACTAACTACTCTAGGGCCCGTATTTATAATCAGCTCTCAAGAGTGACAGCGAGTTTGAGTTCGTATCAGAAATGTCATTTCAGTACAAAACGGTCTGTCACATTCACATCCATACTTAATATTGCTCTCATGCTTGAGATTGCTTTATAAATACGAGCCTAGAAGACTGCTAACCGCCATACTAGAGAGCGTACCTCGATACTCGATAAAAAGGTCAAAATGCGAGCAAACCTAGATGGCGCCGGCATATTGCTCGAAGAGTCCGTTGTTAATATAGGTCATAAAATTGAAAAAAATCAATAACAACTTGAACCAAATTATCTTTTAAGATTTTTAAAGTAGAAATACGGAATGAGAAATGCTGTTTAAAACATCTGAATTAAAATACATATTCAGTTTACACAATATTTCGCTAATGTCAATAGATGGCACTGCTAAGTAGCGGTGTACGCAGTTTATAAGGGAGGTTATCAGTCCTCTTTGTTTTATTCGTCCATGGTTTGTACTTATACAAAAGTTTCATACATACATAAAATCATGCCTTTATCCCTAATGGGGTAAGCAAAGCGAAAATGAACTAAACAAGGGTCGTTCCACCGGATCCATATGGGGTTGCATAAAATTAAATGTCCTATTTTAAAAATGCATCACTGATATTGGCATACACATCTTTTCGCATAACTTTAATTTGGATTATATTGTTAGGCATACTTTTCTTTACCATACAATCGAAAACCATAATATTGTTACGTATAATATGACAACAAGCCTATGCAGCCTAGAAAAAAACCAAATAATTTGGTAGTAATTATTAAGGTCGCTTCTGGCTACCAGTTGTGGTCACCAATATAACCTAACCTAATGAACCTATTTTCTGCCCTGCATTTTCTTCTATATCTGTGTCGGTTCTGAGACTTCGCCGACCGCTGCCGCGGCACGCTCGTTGCGCTCGCTCGGCTCATGCATGTTGGTCACTAGTCTAACCTAACCTTCGTGCTTGACGCCAGGTTAGGTTAGACTGTACCTAACGAACCCATTTTCCGCTAGATGCATAATGAAAATAGTGAATAATTTATTCTTCAACATAGATTCCATGGAATGCTCATTTAATTTCGTAACGAATCTACATAGTTAAAAAATATTTATATAAGAAAGTATCTACAGTATTCTTCCATGCTGGACTGGGAGCGATAGAAAAACATAGAATGTGCCAGCTGCATCTCCTCCCGGGCATGCTGTAAAAACCAGCTAAGGGACTCGAGGGTTTCAGTATACCTATTGTAATTTAGGCGATGGGCTGACAACCTGTCACTACATACAGCAATATACAGATCTATCTTAAACAACCCTCAAAAACTTGTCAGCCGTGGCGGAACGACCTTTAATTGGGTCGTTGACGCTCTGCCTACCCCATTAGGGATACAGGTGTGGTATTATGTATGTATGTATCTACAGTACACATAACACAGATAAAACAGCACAGCACTATAATAATCTTTTGTTCTTCAAATATGAAAAATCAGGGACAGCGAATACAGCTTTTACTAGGCTGTTGATGCTCTGCCTACCCTGTAAGAGATAACAGTATGCTTCTATGTTCCATGTATCATATTATCACCCTCTGTTTTTCAGGTTTGAAGAGCCAAATGGCAATAACCGATGGGACAGTCCGTTGTTCACCGTGCAGCCGACGGATGATTTAGATCTGGATGCGATATACAAGGTGTTATTTGAGATGAAACCACCTCCTCCGAATATGAGTACGCAAAATGTAAGTAAACAGTGCTATCGATGCATTGAGGACACAAATATTGACGTAAACTATTGCCGTCCCTTTCTGATTAAGAATATGACAGGTATGAAATCTTCCGTGCTAGACTGGGACTGATAGAAAAACATAGAATGTGCCAGCTGCATCTCCTCCCGGGCATGCTGTAAAAACCAGCGATTCGAGGGTTTTAATGCAGGTATTGCAATTTAGGCGATGGGCTGACAACCTGTAAACATGACCATCTGAAGTAACCCTCAAAACTTGTCAGACGTGGCGGAATGACCTTCCGGTCGTTTTCGCTCTGCCTACCCCATTAGGGATAAAAGCGTATAAAGTCGCGTATGTATGTATAGAATCTGTGCGGAAAGAGAACCGGCGTAGAATTTAAATTCGCGCATTTGTGTTTAATTAACCTTGGTCGTGTGGGGTTCAATCATTGAACTGTACCATTGAACTACTGGGTATACAGGGTCTTTAACCTTAACCATCTACATTAAATTTTAGAGGTTTTGGGTCAAAGACCTAGGGATTAACCCCACGCAACCAGCCGTGGGTTAATTAATACAAATGTGCGCCCTCAAATTCTATTTCTCGCTCTCAAATTCCATTTCTCGCCAAATTCTGATTCGCCGGTTCTCTTTTCGCACAGACTCGAGACTAACATTAGTTAAGTCGTGATTTTTGTAACTATTAATTGCTCCCAGTATAACACAGAGTACTTCATATTTTTATCTTTTAGTTACTAGGCAACAGACTTTTAATCCTGTCCCTGTTTAAGAACCTGGAAAACTGACCAGGGCTTAAAAGCTCCTACACACTATGCCGCCGGCCCAGCCGCGCGGCTCTCGCGGCACGTCGGCTTCCTTTGAAAGACGGGCGGCATAGTGTGTAGGAGCCCTTAGACACCTTCCTACTAAGCTTGCCTGAAAATTTTGCATTATGCAACTCTTAGACAGGGACAGGATCATATTGCGAAAGGTACATTTTGCGTCGTTAGTCGTTACCCAATACTGTTTTAAAAAAATAAAAGTCTTTATTTCAGCCACCACTAACTTCTACAAACTTCCTCTACGAGCTTGACAAAGCGACGCAAGCCATATCAAAACAGATATTAGACGCGAAGCAACTGTCCATAGATGAGGTACAATGCCGAATTATACACATTGCAATTAACATATATAATACCGAGGCTTAATGTACAATGCCTAGGCAAAGCATAATAATACATATTAATTAATATTAATAATATTTCACACATTGCCTACCGGTCCGAGGCATTCTATACATAGCCTAGATATTGTATATAATGTCTGTATTATACACATTGCCGGTAACACATATATCCATACATATAACCATACATAGGTGGTCATTATAAAGCAAAATATTTTACAAAAATAATACAAAATATTCTAATTATCAACTTGGTTTAATAAGTGTATAGTCAATGTTGACAGTCCTAAATTGTTGCCATAATAAAGTTACGAAAAAAATTCGTGGACAGCTTTCACTGGCCAGACTCTAGCGCGAGAGCCAGTTGGTTTTTAGAGTTGGATTTTTATTTTATTTTTTTATAGGCTCCTTTAACGTTACTGAAACAGCCATTAAGCTGTATTGTGCACTGAAATAAGCTATTATTCCCCAGGTAAAATTCCCAGACTACCCGGGATGCGTGCTAGAATCCTCCTTCATCCAAGACGTGAACCCGCCAATGCTGCTGCGGCTCAGAAGACAATTCCTCACGTACGCCAAGATGAATCATTCGGGCGAAGATGCCAGTAAGATTGGCAGATATTTCATACAGTATTTGAATAAAACTTTGACAGACTAACTTGCGTTTTTCTAAATTAAATTAAATTAAAATGTCTTTATTTCAGGCTACTGAATGGCCCATAATAATTAGTAACAACATAAACATTAGGCTAGGGTTAGTAATAATGTACAACACATGGCATGAAATACATAACAACATTTAGATTTTAATAATTTGAATTTGATATTGATATTTTTAGAATGTCAACGAAATTAATAAAATTAATATTTGAAGATAAAATAAAAATTGATTTAAATTATTTTCAAATTAAATTAAATTAAAAACATTACTTAATAAATAAATAAATAAAATTAAAATTTAATAACATATAATATTATAATTAAGTCAAATTCAAATTATTAATAATGACTACCTAAATAACCTAAAACTTACTACTTTCTACCCTGTTGGACAGGACCATTCCATGCTGGACTGAAAGTGATAGAAAAACATAGAATGTGCCAGCTGCATCTCCTCCCGGGCATGCTGTAAAAACCAGCTAAGGGATTTGAAGGTTTTAATGCAGGTATTGCAATTTAGGCGATGGGCTGACAACCTGTCACTATAACATTAAACATGACCATCTGAAGTAACCCTCAAAACTTGTCAGACGTGGCGGAACGACCTTTGGATCGTTTTCGCTCTGCCTACCCCAATAGGGATAAAGGCGTGGTTTTATGTATGTATGTATGGACAGGTAAATTAAAAAAAAAAACAAATTAAAAAAAATCCAATAAACAGTTTTATTTTAATCTCTTATGTACTTAACAAAATAACAACTATTGAGTCTTTAGTCACAATCACAAACGCGTAGTGTAAGGGACAGCGTTCCGGAAACCGATAGGGGTTGCTCAGTCAACGAAACTGAACAACTTTCACCAGGTGAAATTCTTTCAGAAAAAAAGAGAAAAAAAACGCTTTTCCATATTATCTAACCTTATCTAACAGAGGTGGTCATTTTGGGAGAGTCAATATTTTTTATCTCCTGAAAGAATTTCCTGGTGGAAGTTGTTCAGTTTCTTTGAATTTAACACATGTTATTATTACAGATAATTATGGCAATTTAAATATAAATTTATAAATGCAAGTCTGTTTTATACCGGGTGTTAGGGACAGCTTCCTGCAATATAAGTTTTGAGACTTTCGCGGTTGTTCACTGCAATTAGATTGACTGCAGTCTACTCGTGACCATGGAGTTTGAAACAACTCCGAAATATCGAGGTAACAATAAACATAATCCTATATGGTAATAATCCCGTTCATAACAACAATCTAATTGAAGCTTCCTGCAAATTGGTAGGGGTTGTTCAGTCTACGAAAGTGAACAACTTTCACCGGAATTCTTTCTGATCGAGGAAGTAATTTTGTATGAGAAAGTCAAAAATCATGTTCTTGAAAAAAAAAAAAGTAAGTTGTTCAGTTTCGTTGGCTGAGCAACCTCTATCAGTTTGCGGGAACCTGTCCCTTACACACCCCGTATATTAAACCGCCGAAATAATGATAAGATTTGTAACAAAGTCGTTGGTACAGTTTTTTATGTTATTAATTATTATTATAAACAATTATTTAACAAAATATTTATTATTTTCCTCAGTCGTCTGTCGATGTAAATTATATTAATGTTTGACTGTATGTATATACGTATTTATTATTATTGATTATTATTAATTTAGGTATAATAAAAATATAGGGTGTTATTTTAATTGCGTGCCATAGCTTAGGGGGTGTTTCAGTAACGTTAAAGGAGCCCATAAAAAATATTAAAAAAAAATCCATCTCAAAAAATCACTAAATCAAAATTCGGCATTTATTATGTTTTCAAAACCTGCGCTGTCTCTCGCACTATAACCGAGCGCGCGCGAATCGCTATCATTGGTCGATGCAACTCGCGTCGCGTGTCGCGCGCAATTGGTTATAGTGCGAGAGACAGCGCAACTCTGGGAATCATAATAAATACCTACCGACTTTTGTCTTTTTTTATTTTTTGAGTTGGATTTTTTTATATATTTTTTATGGGCTCCTTATACGTTACTGAAATAGCCCTTAAGCTGTGGCACGCAATTAAATTAACACCCTGTATACAAACTAAGAGTAAATCAGTACGGTTAATACTCACTGAGACCAAAAGTATTTTGTGATATAAAAACATTTAAATACAAAATGGAAAATAAAATAGTTGACCATATTTTAGGGTATGAATGTGGCCTACAGCGCCAAAATGGCGACAGTCAAATAGGCGCAAAAATATTGTGACAGCAGCCAGTCCAGTGTGTAAATAGAGATCAGTGCTATAGGCAAAGAGTTCTATACAACGTGTAACAGAAAGGGTATATGCATCGAGAAATGTGTGAATCTACCCATGAAACTGAACAACTTTCCCTAAGGAACATAGGTCGAAAAACGAAAAAAAAATTGTGACCTTTCATACAAAATGCATCAGCTGATAGCGTATTTAGTATGGGCAGTCAAAATATTTTTTTTCGTATTTCGACCTATGTTCCTTGGGGAAAGTTGTTCAGTTTCATGGGTAGATTCACACATTTCTCGATGCATATACCCTTTCTGTTACACCCTGTATAATCTGAGGTAGACGCGGCACATGCGCCAAAAGTTGAAGCGCTTCAACGAGGGAAAATTAGCACCCTTGCCTTCAGTGTACACGTAGCGGACGGTATCGTGGTCATACACATACTCAAAAAAAAAAAAATGTAATATTGCGTGTGTATAGTCCATTTAAAAAATTTTAAGTATTGAGCCATGCTGGACTGGGAGTGATAGAAAAACATAGAATGTGCCAGCTGCATCTCCTCCCGGGCATGCTGTAAAAACCAGCTAAGGGATTCAAGGGTTTAAGTGTATTGCAATTGGGTACTTGACTGGGTAGCTTAAAAAATTCAAAACGTTTATACTTAAAACTAATGGCTAAAAATATTGTGGATTTCATTCATCATTAAACAAAAAATGCACATTTAGATTTTAATAATCGAATTAAAAGTATATAAGTTATTGATTTGATTAGTCAATATTTACTGAAATGTGACGTCATAATTTACTATTTTCATACAAAAAAGCGTTTTTGACATTTCATAAAAAGTTGCTGATTTGACTAGTTGGAAAGTAGCCAATTTATAGGCGATGGGCTGACAACCTGTCACTATAGCAATATACATTATCATCTGTAATAACCCTAAAAACTTGTCAGACGTGGCGGAACGGCTTTTGTTCAGGTCGTTTTTGCTCTGCCTACCCCTCTAGGGAATAAATTGTATTAATGTCCTTTTCTTACTCACCCATTGAACGGAACGACTTCCTAATTTGTCAGGGTTATATCACAAGCGCGGGAAGTCCCGAGATGCTCGGCTCACGTCGTGAAATTTCGTTTGCATTCGTGCCGTTTCTTTCACTCTTACTGATATTGGACATTGCCATCCCGCACTTTGAAACGTGTATCAGTTATTAGTGTGTGTGTCATGATTATGAATGTTGTTGTTTCAGGATCGCTTTTTGAGCGACGATTTGCTTAGTAAGCCGCGTCTACCTCAGTTTATACAGGGTGTTAATTTAATTGCGTGCCATAGCTTAGGGGGTGTTTCAGTAACGTATAAGGGGCCCATGAAAAATATTTAAAAAAATCCAACTCAATAAATAAAAAAGTTAATAGTCAGTATTTATTATATTATAGCCGGACGGCCAGCCGCAACTCTGGGAATCATTATCAATACCTACTGATTATTGCTTTTTTCATTTTATTTTTTATTTTTTATGGTCTCCTTTAACGTAACTGAAACACCCCCTAAGCTATGGCACGCAATTAAATTAACACCCTGTATAGAAATCTTTGGCTATAGGTGCTTTAGCAATAAGGTTTCCTGCAGAGGAAGTATACGGAGTCATATTCGTGCTGCATCATGGAGTTGGGATTTTGCGCGTATTTCGTCTTCACGCCTGATCGGTCCTTCTGTGAATAAGTATTAATACAGATTTAAATACAGGGTGTTAATTTAATTGCGTGCCATAGCTTAGGGGGTGTTTCAGTAACGTAAAAGGAGCCCATGAAAAATATTTTAAAAAATCCAACTCAAAAAATAAAAAAAGACAAAAGTCGGTAGGTATTTATTATGATTCCCAGAGTTGCGCTGTCTCTCGCACTATAACCAATCGCGCGCGACACGCGAGTCGCATCGACCAATGATAGCGACTCGCGCGCGCTCGGTTATAGTACGAGGGACAGCGCAGGTTTTGGAAACATAATAAATGCCGAATTTTGATTAATTGATTTTTTGAGATGGTTTTTTTTTATTTTTTTTATGGGCTCCTTTAACGTTACTGAAACACCCCCTAAGCTATGGCACGCAATTAAATTAACACCCTGTATGTACAGTACATTCCAATTTTGGGGAGGCCCATGTCCAGGCCATACAAATAGTCACGGCTGTCTCCCTTACGGGATATGCAGAGCGTCAAGGACCTCACGTGTGAATTTATAATTTATTCTCTAAGGAACTTAGGTCGAAGTATGTATGGAGAGGTGCAGGTTCACACTCCTGCCTCCGTGGTCTAGTGGTCTGAGCCATGGGCTTACGATCCGGAGGTCCTGGGTTCGATTCCCAGGGGGGGAACTCAAAGTTGATATTTGTCAATTTATCAATTTGCGAGGATTTCCCCAGTTTGGTTAGGACATTACAGGCTAAATCACCTGATTGTCCGAAAAGAAAAAGGATTCCGTGCTTCGGAGGGCACGTTAAGTCGTCGGCCCGTTGATAGTTGGTCGTTACTGAAACCATGTCAGAGGCCTATAGCTGAGCTACTAGGCGGTTTGAAAACTCTGACACCGGGGTTTATCGGGTCGTTGTTCGACTCGCTAAGTAAAAACACTCCTCTTGACTTACCAATATGTCAAAGCCAACATCTTTGATAATGTCTAGTAGTATGTCGTATGGTGGTTCTATGCTGTTCTCTGTAGGCATGTCACTGTAACAAACATACATACAACCATTATAATATAACTAGATGTCTGCCCCGCGGTTTCACCCGCTGCTTACTGAGTTTTCCCATGGGAATCAGGCATTTTCCCGGGATAATTTTTTTTTTTTTTTTTTTTTTTTTAACCATTTATTGTACACAGAAATAATTACAGAACAGAACATAGAGAATTAAGACACAACAGGCACTGCTTATTCCTAAAAGAAATTTCTTACAGCAGACCTAGTAAGTGATATGGCATATGAACGTGACGTATTTTATACATACATACATACATAAAATCACGCCTTTTACCCTAATGGGGTAGGCAGAGCGTCAACGACCCAAACAAAGGTCGTTCCGCCACGTCTGACAAGTTTTGAGGGTTGTTTAAGATAGATCTGTATATTGCTATAGTGATAGGTTGTCAGCCCATCGCCTAAATTGCAATACACTGAAACCCTCGATTCCCTTAGCTGATTTTTACGGCATGCAGCGGGAGGAGATGCAGCTGGCACATTCTATGTTTTTCTATCAATTTAGTAAATTTTATGAGGCTTGTTTATGAGGCTTGCTTTCTCTATGGAACATAGGTTGGAATATGAAAAAAAAAACGACTTCTCATACAAAATGTGTCAGCTGTTTGAGTAATTTTTTATGGGAACACTATTTTTTTCATATTTCTCCCTAGGGTCCATCAAGAAGTAGTCAATATATCACCTGTAGTGCTATACCAGCGGTGCTATATTACCTTAAGTGGTATAACAGTGTCTCTATATGAATTACCTGTAGTCGTATAATAGTGTTTCTATAATACCCGTAGCAGCATAACAGTTTTTCTATATTACCTGTAGTGGTAAAACAGTGTTTCTTTATTACCTATAGTGGTAAAACAGTGTTTTTTATTACCTGTAGTGCTGTAACAGTGTTTCTATATTACCTGTAGTGGTATAACAGTGCATCTATATTACCTGTAGTGGTAAAACAGTGTTTCTTTATTACCTATAGTGGTAAAACAGTGTTTTTTATTACCTGTAGTGCTGTAACAGTGTTTGTATATTACCTGTAGTGGTATAACAGTGTTTCTATATTACCTGTAGTGGTATAACAGTGTATCTATATTACCTGTAGTGGTATAACAGTGTTTGTATATTACCTGTAGTGGTGTAACAGTGTATCTATATTACCTGTAGTGGTGTAACAGTGTTTCTATATTACCTGTAGTGGTATAACAGTGTTTCTATATTACCTGTAGTGGTATAACAGTGTTTCTATATTACCTGTAGTGGTATAACAGTGTATCTATATTACCTGTAGTGGTATAACAGTGTTTGTATATTACCTGTAGTGGTATAACAGTGGTCCCAGGTTGATCCAGTACCCCCCAGGCTGCAGTATGGCGTATATCCTCTCTATGAACTCTATCACATTTGGCGCGCAGTCTATGAAGAAGCAGGTCGCTACACACGTCCATTCCTCTGGTTCTGTGTATACCTGGAGTCGGCGAAAAATACTGGGTGTTAATTTAATCAACCTGCCAGTACAGCACAATATACAGATTTAAGGAGGGAAGTACTCTAAATCGGGCTAAACACGGTCCGGCATTTCACTTTATTATGATAGTTAATAGTCGAATTTTCAATAAATCTATATATGGTTAGCTTCTCTAAAATATGGAGAACAACTAGATTCATAGATATAACCTAAAAATACTATGATTACACCAGGAAATCATCAGAAATATCATGAAAAACTGGCGTCTCAATGCCGAATTTCAACAACTGTGACATTTCTATGAGCTTAGAAACAGCAAATGTTATATCGAATTCACCGTATAATTATGAAGAACATCATAATCAACTCTGTTTTTCAATACTTTTTGTGTACATTGAGATATATGCAAAAATATATGAAATCGGCTTGAAACAGGCCCCATGCTAGAAAAGGACAGAGCGCGCATTCTGTCATTAGTTTGATAGGGACAGTTGCCGCGAGCACATAGACCCTTAACGTCATGATTTAACTTTCTTAAGAAGTAGAACTTGCTTTGCTCGCATTGCGTATTGACAAGCTTTATAAGGTGTAGTGCTATAACAGTTGTCTGTCATGGATGGAGAAGCCGTCAGATGATTTATCTGACGTCAGGGAAGCTAATAAGTACGGCAGATGGAATGTTACCTTGAGGAAATCCCCAGCGGTCATGGAGAAGCCGTCAGCCAGCTTGTCTGACGTCAGCTGACTTATCTGATGTCAGAAACGCTTGGGAAAAGGAGAACATCGAATGTTACCTTGAGGAAATCCCCAGCGGTCATGGAGAAGCCGTCAGCCAGCTTGACTGACGTCAGCTGACTTATCTGATGTCAGAAACGCTTGGGAAAAGGAGAACATCGAATGTTACCTTGAGGAAATCCCCAGCGGTCATGGAGAAGCCGTCAGCCGGCTTGTCGCGCGCCGGTCTGACGTCAGGGAAGCTGACGCTCAGCAGCTGATGCTCGCACGTCAGGTTGTTCACGTATTGGTGCAGCCACGGGTACACTGTATATTTGTTCGCCTGCAGGAAGTTAAATTACATTGTTGTCATTTTGTTTCAGCTATAGTGAGTTAATGGGAATTTTTTGGACGATACTTGTGAGGTCCTGCAGAGGGCGCTGAAACTGGCTAAAAAAAACGTTTCTTTGCACGGAAAAGCCTATTGACTATTTATATCTTTTCTAATTTTGTCAAATCAATCTTTTTACATCTCCGAAAGCTGTATTTTACTTATCTATAGTTCATTTGTTCAATAAAGCAACACTAAGGAAGCCTTTCTAAACTATAAATTTTACACTAAAACTTATTTGTCACATTGCGTGAAACGAAAACGTCAAAACAACGTTAACGACCTGTCAAAATGTTAGGCGCGCACAACGCCATCTATTTTAACCCCCATTACAATAAGGATAAGAAATATTTATTATTTATGACGCCACAAATACACACACACGTGTGTTCGTTTGGTGTGTGTCTATTGGATGTGTGTTTGTTTGGTGTGTATTTATTGGATGTGTGTTTGTTTGGTGTGTATTTATTGGATGTGTGTTTGTTTGGTGTGTATTTATTGGATATGTGTTTGTTTGATATGTATTTATTGGATATGTGTTTGTTTGATGTGTATTGGTTGGATGTGTGTTCGTTTGGTGTGTGTCTATTGGATGTGTGTTTGTTTGATGTGTAATTATTGGATATCTGTTTGTTTGATGTGTATTTATTGGATGTGTGTTTGTTTGATGTGTATTGGTTGGATGTGTGTTTGTTTGGTATGTGTGTTTGTTTGGTGTGTGTCATTTGGATCTGTTTGTTTGTTGTGTATTGGTTGGATGTGTGTTTGTTTGGTGTGTGTCTATTGGTTCTGTGTTTGTTTGGTGTGTATTGGTTGGATGTGTGTTTGTTTAGTGTGTGTTTATTGGATGTTTGTTTGTTTGACGTGTGTTTCATTCTATGTGTGTTCGTTTGATGTGTGTTTTTTTATTTAAGCGTGATTGATTGATGTCTGAATATTTAATGAACTTAATTGGACTTTATTAATCTTACCTCCAGGCAGCGGTTGAGCACAAAGTTGCTGGCGAACAGCATGAACAGCGAGAATTCGTTTCCTTGACAAGTGAAGCCGCGCGCCGCTATCTCCCACGCGAGCCGCCCGAGCCCCGCGCCCGGGACTAGCACCTTTATCTCTCGTCTGTCACTGCAAGGAAAATAGAAGCTCTTTATGATCCGCGTCGTGGTGTGTCTCCCCAGACAATGGCCTCAAATCATTAATTACTAAAGAATTTAAAACACATCATAGCAAACACACATCCAATAAATACACATCAAACAAACAGATATCCAATAATTACACATCAAACAAACACACATCCAATAGACACACACCAAACGAACACACATCCAACCAATACACATCAAACAAACACATATCCAATTAAATACATATCAAACAAACACATATCCAATAAATACACACCAAACAAACACACATCCAATAAATACACACCAAACAAACACACATCCAATAAATACACACCAAACAAACACACATCCAATAGACACACACCAAACGAACACACGTGTGTGTGTATTTGTGGCGTCATAAATAATAAATATTTCTTATCCTTATTGTAATGGGGGTTAAAATAGATGGCGTTGTGCGCGCCTAACATTTTGACAGGTCGTTAACGTTGTTTTGACGTTTTCGTTTCACGCAATGTGACAAATAAGTTTTTAGTGTAAAATTTATAGTTAGAAAGGCTTCCTTAGTGTTGCTTTATTGAACAAATGAACTATAGATAAGTAAAATACAGCTTTCGAGATGTAAAAAGATGATTTGACAAAATTAGAAAAGATATAAATAGTCAATAGGCTTTTCCGTGCAAAGAAACGTTTTTTTTAGCCAGTTTCAGCGCCCTCTGCAGGACCTCACAAGTATCGTCCAAAAAATTTCCCATTAACTCACTATAGCTGAAACAAAATGACAACAATGTAATTTGAAACTTCCTCAGCAGGCGAACAAATATTACAGTGTACCCGTGGCTGCACCAATACGTGAACAACCTGACGTGCGAGCATCAGCTGCTGAGCGTCAGCTTCCCTGACGTCAGACCGGCGCGCGACAAGCCGGCTGACGGCTTCTCCATGACCGCTGGGGATTTCCTCAAGGTAACATTCGATGTTCTCCTTTTCCCAAGCGTTTCTGACATCAGATAAGTCAGCTGACGTCAGTCAAGCTGGCTGACGGCTTCTCCATGACCGCTTGGGGATTTCCTCAAGGTAACATTCGATGTTCTCTCTTTTCCCAGCGTTTCTGACATCAGATAAGTCAGCTGACGTCAGACAAGCTGGCTGACGGCTTCTCCATGACCGCTGGGGATTTCCTCAAGGTAACATTCCATCTGCCGTACTTATTAGCTTCCCTGACGTCAGATAAATCATCTGACGGCTTCTTCCATCCATGACAGACAACTGTTATAGCACTACACCTTATAAAGCCTTGTCAATACGCAATGCGAGCAAAGCAAGTTCTACTTCTCTTAAGAAAGTTAAATCATGACGTTAAGGGTCTATGTGCTCGCGGCAACTGTCCCTATCAAACTAATGACAGAATGCGCGCTCTGTCCTTTTCTAGCATGGGGCCTAGTTTCAAGCCGATTTCATATATTTTTTGCATATATCTCAATGTACACAAAAAGTATTGAAAAAACAGAGTTGATTATGATGTTCTTCATAATTATACGGTGAATTCGATATAAACATTGCTGTTTCTAAGCTCATA
>JARACY010006112.1:0-18814 GCA_029255725.1 Scrobipalpa atriplicella
TGCAGGACGACGGGGCGAGCGCTCTGCCCCCCTCCACTGCAAACCAAGATTCAGGTAATTAAAACGGTTCAATCGCTATGGATATAGATAGCGACACTATGGATTACTGTACATCAGAAAAAAATAAAATAATAAATGGTAAAAAAAAAATATAGATACAGCCTGGTGACAGACGGGTGGACAGACGGACGGACCGTTTTTTACCTTTTGGGTACGGAACCCTAATAAATGAGCAAACCTTGTCCTCGCTTATAATTTGAGGATTATTATTCAGTAAAAATTACGAAGTTCTGACTTATAATTAAAGAGTACAACTACCTCAAAACGTTTTTTAGACCTGAGTTTGTGATTTATTTTTGTTAAAAACATGAAATATATTGAAAAAAAGTTTCATATTTTCTAGTTTTACATATATTTTTTGAGATATGTTAATAGTTACTGAGTATAACTACCTCAACTCCTGCGATTTTTTTGATTATTCGCCTTAAATTAAATCTACCTTAAATGACCGGCAGAGTCCGACCTCAGATCATGACAAACAGACATTCAATAAGAGTTTCATGGAATCTATGTTGAAGAGTAAATTATACATGACTTGGTTTCAGGCGCTGAGGGAGTGACAGAAAGACTGAAGCCACTGCAAATATCCTCCCCTCACGGACAATCCAGCGCGTCATCAATAGTTAAGTGGGCTTGTCCCGTGAGTACATACTTGTCATTTGTTTATAATGGGTGTAAACTAAACCTACATACCGGGTGTAAGGGACAGCTTCCCGCAAACTGATAGGGGTTGCTCAGTCAACGAAACTGAACAACTTACGCCAGGTTTTTTTTTAGTAAATGGATTTTTTTTATGCAGAATTATCAACCTAGATCAGACAATTTGTATGGAAAACCATAAAAAAAAGCATTTCCTGAAAGAATTTCCTGGTGAAAGTTGTTACAGTCGTACAAGGATCTTTGGCGCGTGGGTGACATTGACAGCACAGATTACCTAGTATACATGTCCGTTAGGTTATGTATACTAGGTAATCTGTGCTGTCAATGTCAACCACGCGCCAAAAGATCCTTGTACGACTGTAGTTTCGTTGACTGAGCAACCCCTGTCAGATTTCGGGACGCTGTCCAGATCTCAATTCACACCGAAATGGCAGACGCGCGTCGACGCCGGCGGTCGCGCGCCCTTTTCGAACTGTACAAACGATACTAGTCTTTAAAAGTATATAGACAAAGTTTAAAATGATTTCACACTGAAAGTGTTCGTCGCGCCGCTGCCGTTCCGGTGTGAATCGGCCCTGTAGTGTGATGGAGGTCCTAGACAAATTAATTCCTACTGACAATTTATTGAAAAAAAATATGGAATTGTATAATGTGACTTATATTATAATGGATCAATTTGAACTATAATTGTTACTAAATAAATGGAAAATGGATATAATGAATAATAAATAACTGAAGAACTAATGCGTTTCATGTTCTTCGACATTCATCAGAGAGGTCATAGAGCCTTTTAGGCTCGACAAATGAATATGAATCTGAATGTTTGTTCCAGACGTGTACCTACGAGAACTGGCCGAAGTCGCTCAAGTGCGCGATGTGCGGCGCCGCGCACCCCGCCGCCCCCGCCCCCGCCCCCGCCCCCGCCGACTGCGCGACCACCCCCCCCGCGCCCCTCCCCGCCGCGCCGCGCACCCCTCCGCGCACCCCCCCGCAGGAGACCACCCCGCGCATCACGCCCAGGACCAACGTCGACCTGCTGTGGCTGCAGGTCTGTACTAGACTGTAGCCCAACAAAACGAACATGTCCAAAAAAAAAATTCCACCATTTGGAGAATGATGTTCCCGTGCAACTTACAGTTCAACTTTGCTGGACAGGTTTGATGTTCGAAATTTAAAAAAGACATGAAATCTGGTACACATTTGCTGGACAGTTTTTTTTTATTATTTGAGAATCTGCAAATATCAAACTGTGCGTATTGTTGTTTCGTCTGGAACACGGCTATTTCCATGCATGTTTGAGAACTGTTATGTGTTTGATTTGAACCATCCATCACACGGTCAATTTATTGCAATGTGATGGTATATTTCCAGGCCTGCCTGGGCGTGGTGGAGGGCTGCCCGCGCAGCGTGGAGGCCTACATCGCGGCCGGCGGGGACCCGGCCAGGGCGCTCACTGAACAAGAGGTAAACACTACCACACACTTTAAACTAATAGTACATTGTGTCAGAGGTATGGAAAACCAGCAGTTGACGGATGAGTAGAGTTTGAAATTTATTGATACCAGTCAGACAACTGGCTTTTCCGCCGAGGCATACATAGTGATTTAATTAATAAAATATTCTATAGAAAAATCGATTTGTATTTACGTATTATTTGTTTTACCGCTTTTGTTAGACGACGGTACAGCGTAGTGGTTAGTCCATACAAAAAAACACATTAGAAGTCTTTAAAAAAAAATACGAATGTGCCTAAAAAACCGCCATTTGGCGAACGGTGTTCTTGTGTTCGAAATTTAAAAAACACGACATCTATAAAATCTGGTACAACGTTGTTGGAGAGTTTTTTTTATATTTGAGAATCCGTAAATATGTAAAACTTTGCGTATTGTTGTTTCGTATGGAATACGACTATTTCCATGCATGTTTAAGAAAAATTTCCTTCTATTTTCTATAATGATAAGAATCAAATCAGTTTTAAATGTCGCTAAATCCAAAAAAGCACCTTTGAGGCCTAAGTCTACTGATACAGGCTGATGGTGATTATCTGTTCTGTTACTCCAGGTGTGTCTGTTGAACCGCGCGTCTGCGTTCGATGCGGGTCACACGCTGGTGCACCTGGCCATCAGGTTCCAGCGGCAGGACATCCTCGCAGCCCTACTAGCACGCATCTCGGGCGGCGGGCCCGGCCTCAAGCGCTCCCCCAGCTACAGAGGTACTTGTGACCCCTATCTCACACAGGATAACGATAACGCCCTAGTAACCCCTAGTATAAGGTTGTTGACTCTCTGCCTACACAGTTTAAGATGCAAGCGTGACTATGTTATGTTGAGTTGTATTGTTGTTTGCAGCGCCGGAGCTGGCAGCTGCGATCAGGCGGCACATGGCGGGGTGCGTGCGGCACAAGAAGGGCGCCTTCCCCGCCACGTACCTCAACGAGTTCTGCACATTCTCACTGCCATCCGGTAATATACTGCCATTTTTTTATATGTGGAAGAAATCTCCAAAAAAGTAGAAAAATGATTTTGTTTTTATTCTTTTATTATCTTAATTAATGACTTAGATATTAAAGCTCAAAGTGAGCGCGAGAGGCGAGTTTCAGAGTGCCCTGTTGATGCAATTTCCTTCGCGTAATGTGGCCCGGATGATGATCGATCGATCTCACGACTAATGTCGATAACCTTAACTAAATCTTTTCTTCGTTGCAGAGATAGAAGAATTGCCGGCCGCGATCCAAGAGCAGCTGTTCGGCGAGCTGCTCGACCGCGACGCGCAAACCGCGCTGGAGCGCGAGCGCGCGGTTAATTACCGGCGCTCTTGCAGCCGCCTGCTCGCGCTGTGGAATCGCTCCGCCGGCGACTGCCTGCCCGACGCGCTCGCTCAGGTAACAAACCGTCCAGCCGCTAGCTATGGGTAGACTTTTAGTATGGTCCGAATTTCTTAATCCAATAGGCATACGAGTAAACTCAAAAGTCCCAAATGGTGTAATAGCTGTCCCGAATTTTTTTAATCCAAAAAGCATTCATGTAAACTCAAAATGACCAAATGGTGTTATTTATTTTTTTTTACTTCTGTCTCAGCAACTAACTACATCATCTTTCTCGCACAGGCATCGTACGGAGTATTCGACCGCCATAACGTGCTCCGGCGCGCTCTATCCGACACATTATCCCTCTGCTCGCGAGCCTTCCACGAGCGCTGGACGGCGTGGGAGCGGCGCGACGCGGCGGCGCTGCGCTACCAGCCGGCCGAGGCGGCGCTGCGGCAGGACTGGACGCGCCTGTGCCGCGCCGCCAGCACGCCGCAAGCGCCGCTCGTGCAGGTAACAGCGCCATCTCTGTTCAACAACATAAACTAACAAAACTGCCTGGGAGTGGCGTGGAGTTCATTCCATTCTGATTCGTAAAAAATGGCGTGTTCGAAGTTTTATCTTTCCACTAACCAATTACGTATTTCTGATGTACCTGTTATGGTTGCAGCTACACGTATTTGCGCTGGCGCATGTGTTACGACGACCAATCATCGTGTACGGCGTGAACCTGGTGCGATCCTTCAGAGGAGAGCCGCTCGGATACGCACGTTTTCATGGTAAATATTCACGTGTGACAAGAAATTTCAGTCTGTTTAAATCTGAAACGAAATTGGACAACTTACACCAAGGAACATAATATCTGATACTATGCTATGTTCCTCAGGTATCTACCTACCCCTGATGTGGCAACCAGAGGCGTGTTCCCGTTCGCCTCTATGCGTGGGATACACCCGCGGACACTTCTCGGCGCTAGTGAGCGTGCGAGCGTCACAAACCGGCTACATCTGCGACAACGACCGGTTAGTCTACATAGTTACACATGGTTACACTATACTATAGGTATAACAACATAACACACAACACTAATAATAAATTGGTCAAGCACCGAACACATTTCTTTAATTTAAAAATGCTTTCATTGCTGTAGAAAACAGGTGAGAGCAGAGAATCGAACTCGGGACCTCCTTCATGAGAGTATTAATGTTTGTTTGCAGATCTGTGGACGACGAGAGCGATGACGTGGCGTACTTGCCGCTGACGGACGCGGACGGCAAGCTGCTGCCCGTGCCCTTCCTACTCGCCGACGAGGTAGTTATATGTATATATAATTATATATATTATACATATATATAAAAAAAACGGTTTTTACATAATGGGTTATTAACTAGCTTTTCCACCTCGTTTCACTCGTGTTAAATAAATCCGTCTGTCTGTCACTAGGCTATGTCTCATGAACCGTCATATTTTTTTCGCTAATATGTATTTTGCTGCCGCTATACCAAACCGAATAAAAATAAAATATTTAAAGGACCATACAACAAACGTGTTGTTTTTGCCGTTTTTGTATGGATATTGAATACGGAACCCTTCGTGCGCGAGTCCGACTCGCATTTGACCGAGTTCTTATTTTGTTGTAGGTGGGCATGGAAGAGGCGTTAGTGCGTCGCTGGACTCACTGCGTGGGTTCGGGCGGCGGACTGATGGCTCAACAGAGTCTACACGCCAGACCACTGCTGGTCGCGCAGATGCTCGAAGAGTGGCTCAACCATTACCGCCGGCTCGCGTGAGTATTTAAACATAATAAAAAAGAGTATAAAGAACATGTATTTTAAATTTAGACTTAAAATTGGCTACTTTCTAACTAGTCAAATCAGCAACTTTTTATGAAATGTCAAAAACGCTTTTTGGTATGAAAATAGTGAGTTATGACGTCACATTTTAGTAAATATTGACTACTAAAATCAATAACTTATATACTTTTATTTTAACTCGATTATTAAAATCTAAATGTGCATTTTTTTTTTTAAATGATGAATGAAATCCACAATATTTTTAGCCATCTGTTTTAAGTATAAAAGTTTTGAATTTTTTAAGCTACCCAGTCAAGTAGCCAATTGTGCAGTGTGTTTCTCTTTCACTTCAGCGCCATCTAGTGACCATTTTAACTATGTTTCCCGTTGCAGTCAACAAACGCGCGGCCCCTTCCCTCCGCGACTGCAGCTGACGCGAGCCGGGGCCGACGCCGCGCTCTCCTCCGACCCCGACACCGACGATGAGTGAACACACACACACACAGATACACACGCGCAATATACGTACAGGGCTGACCAGGGTGTGATTCTACCCATGAAACTGAACAACTTTTTCTACAGAAAATAGGTCAAAAAATGAGAAAAAAATGCCCTCACATACAAAATGACTGGAGCCGTTGACACCATTTGTAAGAGAGGGCCAATTTTTTTTCATATTTCGACCTGTGTTCTTTAGGGAAAGTTGTTCAGTTTCATGGCTAGAATCACACCCGTAAGATCAGGTATTTTTTTTTACTCCCTGTACACACATACCACACACATAAACACCCTTGGATTGAAGAGTAAAATTTATATCAATGGGGTACAAACAAGCATCAGATAACTCATGTCATGATTTCTATAAGAAATAGATATTTAGTTTTTTTGAAGCTCACATAACTAACTGTAAGTTTTCTGTGTCTTCAATCTGAACTTTGAGCTCAATTCTGGATGCTACTTGCGAAAACTAAAATTTAGTCTGTCACTTTAAGAATAATTAAAATTGAAAAAGGACGGACAGATTAAGGCCCGTATTTATAATCAGCTCTCAAGAGTGACAGCGAGTTTGAGTTCGTATCAGAAACGTCATTCCAATACAAAATGACCTTTCAAATCCGCACTCAATATTGCTCTCAATCTTGAGATGGATTTATAAATACAAGCCTTACTCTCTTATAATTTTACGCTTTGTCTGCGGCGTATTTGGTTTTATTTTCTGTCGTTTAGCCGCCATCTTAAAACATGGCGACTTAAATTGACATATCACGTGAATGTGGCCGATAACAAAAGAAAAAAACTCCCGCCCCTTGTCTATTTTTAAATTTCTAAAAAGGTATATTTTAATTTTATCTTTAGCAGGTGGCATCTAGAATTGCGCCCAGTTGATTCATACACGATACTTAGGCCCGTATTTATAATCAGCTCTCAAGAGTGACAGCGAATTTGAGTTTGTATCAGAAATGTCATTTCAGTACAAAACGATCTGTCAAATCCATACTTAATATTGCTCTCAATCTTGAGATCGCTTTATAAATACGAGCCTTACACTCGCCTTCTCATTTCCCGTGATAAGTACACTATGTTACTAGCTAAAGCTAACTCACACAAATATTATTTAAGTCTATTTTAACGGGGTTTTAATTTTTACTCGCACATTCTTAATTAAATTTAGAAAAGTGATAGATAATCCTAATTAATACTAACGTGCAAATATGTCGGGACTATAAGCACGATCTAACTTTATTTTAATTATCAATGTCACCTAATACAATATTATAATTTTATCGTTATACAAATTGTTAATATTGTATTAGGTGACATTTTTACTAGGCCAATATTTTAAATGCAGGTGCGTGCTCGTGTTGCCAAGCAATTTTCGCCACAGAATATCGGTCGAAATATACAGGGTGTAACAGAAATGGTATATGCAACCCGAAAGGATGTGAATCTGCGCATGCAACTGAACAATTTTCTCTAAGGAACATAAATCGAAAAAAAAAATTGGACCTCCCATACTAAATATGCCATCAGCTGATACATTTTGTATGGAACAGCATTTTTTTCCGTATTTCGACCTATGTTCCTTTGGGAATGTTGGTCAGTTTAATGGGTAGATTCACATCCTTTCGGGTGCGTTATACCCTTTCTCTTACACCCTGTATGAAAGCTTCCCTACCAAATTGGTAATATAGGAAGTGACCAATATACGGGTATAAAAAAAAGTACTGCGTTCCTTTAAACCACATGTTCTACTGATGATACCAAACAACTTTCCCAAAGCTCAAAAATTATAGCTCTAAAAAATTTGCCTTTCCAAAGACGCTCTCCTCATCTACAATAAGTGTGTATTAATCCTCGAATTTGCTCATTGGCCTGAAAAATGGGATATTCCGCGGATTCTGCATTAAATCCGGGGAATGCGCCGTTTTTCCGGCCAATGAGTGAATTCGGGGATTGTGCGTAACATAGTATAAGCAAGCCATGAACACTTCGATACCGCGTTTCATTTATCTTCGATAGCGCAGTACTGTTTTTGAACAACCTGTTTTTTTTTAATTTATATCTTTGGCTCATGTTACCTGTAAAATAAATAAATAAATAAATGTTTGTCACCACGATCACATACAAACACTAGTAAAAAACGACTAGGTGCTGGATAGAAAATATTCCAAAATATCGTCGGCATAGGTACCTTATGCCTTATGCTTATTCCAAAAATATAATACACACTGTTAACAGAATTAACTGTTTTCGAATATTTCATTTTTAAAATACTTTTGACTATCGGTACCAATCTTTACTATCATTGATAGTGTATAATATTTTGTGCAATATAACCTTCGGTATGTCGATGTATGATGTCCAAATAAGAATAGGACTGTCATGCCGACGTTTAATCTCGCATCTCTTTCACACCTACACATCATTGAATAAGTTTGTGAGGCGCGCGACACAAAATAGAGACATGACGGACCTATTTTTAGATGGCCCACGCTATATCTTGTCCAATCGCCAAAAATACAGGGTGTAAAAAAAAGTACTGCGATCCTTTAAACCACGTAATGTATTAGTGATATACGACACAAACCACATATTAAATAAAATAAATGAAATTATTTAAATTTTATTAAAAACTTAACACAGAAACGAGTAAGCTAACTGTAGTCACGCACATTACGGCGTTCGTCACCTGAGTTCGTCACAGTTAAGCTACCGCCGCCGCTGCACCCCGCGCCCCGCGCTCACCCGGCTGCGCCCGCCGCAGTGTACATGACTACGTTTGGCCTACCTGTTCCTGTTTTACGAATTTAATAAAAAATATAATTTAAATATTTTATTTATTTAATATGTGGTATGTGTTGTATATCACTAATACATTACGTGGTTTGAAGGAACGTAGTACTTTTTTTACACCCTGTATATTACAGGTGTGAAAAAGGATAGCTATAAAAATTGTTATACATTTGACATGTTTCAAAATCACCAAGTTAGATTGGACAAGATATACATTATGTTGCTGCTGATGTAGTTATTATTTATCCTATTTTAAATATCGATGTTCTCTGGCGGTGACTTTCCTAGGGGAGCGGAATTGAAAATTCCTGTCGACGAAATTTAATAACCGTAAATAGTTGTAGATAGCAGATGTTAATCCCTCGCGTTAACCTTCGCATTGAATATTTAGTCAGTCAAATTCAGGATACTGGAATAAGCCAATTAAATCTATGGATTAAAATAATGTGAATATGAACCTCAAAAATGGTTTTCTCGGAAGCCCTTCTGTAGCAATCAATAACTGCTGGTAAGAACATCGAAAATCTTCAGGGGACTGTTTTATAAAACTACAATTTACAAATTATACTAATCTCTCATGATAAAAAGTGACAGGTATATTTTAGTTAAATTGCGTATATTGCAACCACGAATTGCCACCATTGTAAATCAAATTCTTTGAAAATTATAGTTTTATAAAAACGACGTCAGCAAGTAATTCTGAAAGAAATATAAAAGTTATAATAGATTCTATAAAAATATGTTACACGACACTGTACAGAGAGTTTTATGTTTTAAATATTTATTATTACTTTAGTTATAGGTGCCGTTTAGACGTAAAGTAATATCACGCGATACTGATTTATCAAAGTACTGAATGTATGTAGTATTAAGCAGTATCACGGTATCATCAATAATACTGATGGGAGTTCGTGATCCTGAGATCCAAAAGGCGTGGCATCAAATAATGACAATCATATACCTATAATCTATTTAAATTCTCGAATTTGATCACAATTCATTGATATCCTACTGGTATTATTATGTACCTTCTTACTAGTTGGTTTTAATCGCAGATAATTAAGTTTTCCCGTGGGAAAAATGTAGCCTATGTATTATTACTGGTCATAATCCATCTGTGTACGAAATTTCATCTAAATCAATCCAGCAGTTTAGGTTACAGACTGGATAACAGCGAGCGTAAACACAACCGCACAGTACGATCTCAATCAACCACAGATAATACCATACTGCTCAACTCAGTACTGATGTCAATAATATTGAAGCAACCTTAATATTCCGTATCGTGGTAATACTGACAATACTCATTAACGTGATATTTCTTTGCGTCTAAACGGCACCATTTACTTATGTAAATAGAAAACACTGGTTTGCAATTATATAGGGGTTTGGGGGATATTGATAAGTGCTTTTAGTTTTTGTTCTCAATGCCTTTTGCTGTTCTGGGCGATAAAGTAGTTGGGTTAATGCTATGCAAGAAAAGATAACAAATATAATAATTTATGTGTAGCTTATGGAAATACAGGGTTTAATGGCGCACTTTGTGTTCCTTCAATGAGGCAACTCAGCCCATCGCCTAAATTACAATACACTGTAACCCTCGAATCCCTTAGCTGGTTTTTACAGCATGCCCGGGAGGAGAAGCAGCTTGCACATTTTATGTTATTCTATAGCTCCCAGTCCAGCATGGAAGTACCTTCTTGAAGTAACACAGTGTTTGCCCAAACACCCTGTATAAGTATTTGTCGTTGCAGATGGAAGGCTAGGCTAAGTTTCATTCAATACTTGTAGCGTTGGAATATGTCGTCATTCACATTTATGTTGATGTATGAATAGAGTGTTAGGTAGGGAGATATAATATTTTTATTTCAAATACTCAGACCATTTATTTGAACAACTTTTATATTAAAATATTTTTGGAAGGAATGCAAAGTAAACGGTTTCCAAACAAGCTATTTTTTCTAGTTTTTCCAAAATAGTCAAATGTTCTGAGTGCTCAGTTTTAATATTTACACCTTCCTAACTAACTCCCTATATAAAGTGTTACATTGTAGATGACAAAGTTGCGGGCAAAAAAAAAGCAAATGCTAGACTAATATTATATTAACTTTACCCATCTCTAAATCTCAAGTCTTGCATTTGCCTACTTAACACAGAATGTGGACAAAGCCAAATATAAGTTATCACGGAATGTTCGCCTGATCGCACTTATCTAGAGTCATAGTTAGCTGTTATTAAATTTAAAGAATTTTGTTTTATTTTGACCAAAACGTGTAAATATGTAGTAGGTAGGTACATCTTCCATTAGCAGATGCTACGGTCACCTGCGACTCACTTGTTTACGTACCTATTCATTTTAATCAATAAAGCACTTATTTTGTGAAGCTGTTCGATAACCATTTGTTTTATTTGAACCTTAGTACCTAGATATTATATTCCTCCATGTTAGTACCCTTTTTAATCACGCGATATCTGGATCAAAATCCAGATACTGATGGAATATTTGGATCACGGTATCATAAAATACTGATGGATTTCAAAATCCTGTGATCCAGGGGGCGCGGGCGCGGGATCATTAATATTATTCAATTAAATATTGAAATTATGTTATGCCTTGCCGGTATTATTTAATTTTCCTGTGGGAATAAGGTATTTTTCCGCGCCAAAATGAAGCCTATGTATTATTAGGTAGGTACTGGTCTGGTCTCTCTGCCTACGAAATTTCAAATTTTAATCTATTCAAGCAGCGAACGTGAATACAACCGCACACGAGATATAACCCCGGCGTACCAGTTGTACCATTTGACAGTACCATTGGATGGTACTACCTAATGTTAGGGTCTACTAAGGAAAATAGGCAAAGACCCACATCCTAACAGATTAAACCTCATTCCACAATTAAACTATAGACATATCTGCCCGCTCCGGCCGGTAGATTTGCTTTGCTTCCAGTCAAGTGTGAGAACGTGGCCACGCGGCCATGATTCTTCGAACCCACGAAGAGTTCGCTAGGACCAGCCAACCACATGCTCAGGAAAATGTTAGAACTTTTTTTTTCATGCATGCATGATGGTGATTGATCGTATAGTGGAGGCCTTAATATAGTTTTCGAACGCACTTCTTCCAAATGGCATGGCATATGTCAAATCAGTGTTTGACAGACTCAATTGACAGTCTTTGACTCTGACAGCTCTGACTCCGATTTTCTTCGTTTGGCAAAAAAAAATTTGCTCTGTCTGCCAGCCGCGCGTGCTTGTCGCGTTTCGGAATCAATTTTGATTGTTCTAAATTTCGGATGATCCGTGACGATAGTAATGTAGTGAAAATGATATTATTATTTCGGTAAAGCCAAATCGCGAGTCCACATTTTGACCTAAATTAGTGTATCTTTCGTGTTAAGTGTGTGTGTACAGAGAGTATTATGAACTTTGAGGACTATGAAACGCTCCCGACGCAGAATTCCGTCGTCCACATGACCGCGGGAGCGATCGCGGGAGTGATGGAGCACTGCATCATGTATCCGCTGGACTCCGTAAAGGTACGGGCACGGGCTGCGCTAACCTCACATTATACGCCACCGCCGCACCACGGCAGGTTATGTAAAGCCTTGCTCTCACTACCACCGCTGTCCAGCGTGTGGACCCTCACTTCCACCGTCTGACGACCCTACTGTGCTCATTTTTGACCGCTCTGTATATTTTTAATGAGTTGTGCAATATCTGTCAAACCACCCCATTTTCTTATTAGACAAGTTTATTTTTAGATGATAAAATGCTTATAGGAGTAGTTAGCTGCGATTGTAAGCCCCGAAAACTCTTTATTAATTGATTTATCAAGATTCCAATTGATAATTAGTACCCTATTGATATGTAAATATCAAATGTCAGATCTGGAACCTATCCAATAAAGTCAACTACAGGACTTTGCTTACTTTGTAGCCCTGTAAAAATATCAAAAAGTGCTAAAACATTAATCCAACTTCATGTTTACCAGTCCTGTTACCAAGTACATACTTGTTTTCACATGGTCTCAAAATGACACATTAACATATGTGACCTTGAAGTTCACGATCATAGATATCTTCACAATACACTTTTTTTGTATCAATATCTAATCATGATGATGATATAAGAACAGAAAATACAACGTATAATTTACCTGAATTACAAATTGAAAGTTGTACACAGGAAAATGATAATCATAATTGCAAATATTAACATTGAGTTTGTACTATGTACATACATTTGGAATTTAAATGAGGTCTTGTAGAACAATTGTTATCAATCACATGCTTGTGGAGACTTGATTAAGTTTAAATCGTTGCATATTTTCTTTGCGGAGAATATGTATGCCCAGCTCCCATTTATATATTATTTTTTATTTTTATTATGAAGATACCACACTTTTTCCTGTTTAGTAAGTAAATATACCCAGCCAATTCTGATTATTGTATTGAGTTGCTCAGCGATAGCCTATCTAAATAAACTTGGTTTTATAAATATTCTGCTAATATTAGATTTATAATTAGTTTTTGCTCCTAATTTGTTACAGGATGTTATACAACATTTTTCTTTTATGTATTTATAAATTTTATTTTCAAACCTTTCGATATTTTGACATTCATTATTTTATAGATAACATCTTTATCAGTTTGAACACAAGTATAATAAAGTTTGGAAAAACATATAACAATCAAAAATTCAAGTAGGTGTTAAGGACCACAATGGAGTTTCAAATGAAAAATACTGAAATTTGCATGCAGGAGCTTTAAAGCATACTCGCTTTATTTCTATTTCATAACATCTTTAATTGATTAAACTACATACAGAACTTAACAAACTAAATAAAAACTAACTTAAATTATAAATAGGGGAGCGCAAAGTTTCACAGCCTACTGCAGAATTGTCAACTACAAATAAATATTTAACAGATTAAATGTTTATTTATAGACAAAAGTACATAATAATGGACACAGCAAATTATATTTAAACAAATAGTTCAATCTATGAGGAAATTGTCTATGAAAAATTCCTTTGATGCAGCATATTAAATTGTTAAATAAATAAACTTAACAATGTAGATTATGGATTCACAATAATCCAAAAGTAAATTTTTGATTGAACAGTGTTGGATTATTAGTTTTTTATAATTGGCATAACTTTTTACATCACTTTCCCAAATTTCTGGTACATAGAGTTCTTTTGGAGGCTAGGATAAAGTGCTGGATTTCAGCCATAACTTCTTTTAAAACATATAGGAGTAAAAAAAACGAAACAATCAACAAAAGAAAAAAAAAAAATTAAAATCTTAATTTCTGTTTGTACTAGGTGCTCTCATGATCTAGCCAAACTTTTTATAACTGTCTGCTACCACTTTACATCAGGTGAGACCGCAGACATAAATTATATTAACAATTCCTGACCTAAATAAGCATTGAAAACAGTAATTAAGTATAACTTCCTCATGCTATGCACTTCTAAGAAATGTACTATTTATGTGTACCATAGGAAGGAAAAATACATATCAATTTGTTTGTAGACACTATCCTGCAAGGCTGTGATGGTAACCACATGTTTAGATGAGGAAATAATCCTTCTTGTTGGCCTTCTGCCAACACGCCTGCGTCTGGAAGGCGGTGTCGCAGTCATCAGCACCCTTCTGTGTGTCGCACTTGCGAATGCTGGGCTCGTTGCGCGAACGGAACTCATCCGGGAGAAGAGCTAATACTGCTTCAACGTCTACTATTCCATCGGAATACATGCCAGCGGTCTCCATGGTGCATTTGATGTAGCATTTCAGCTTAGGGTCCGGCATCAAGTCCGCTCCGCCGTCGACGGCTGTCAACAGCGCCATATCGACGCCGATTTCGCCCGCGCAGTTGTCGCGCACCATCTTGGCCAGTTCCGCCATCTCGTCGTCCATGGCGCGCGCGGGCAACGCCGCCATCACGCACGCCGCCACCACTACCCACGCCGGCACCATTTCTGTTTACTCTGACATCTCTAGTTCCAGTCTCTTGTTATAAACCCTCTCAGACAACGCTACTATGTTATTAAGGCGCGACAGTTGTGTCTGTTATTGTTGGTTATTTGTAAAAATGATGCAGCTCAAACAAGCTGGTAGCATTTTTTCACGGTGATCTGAGGAAATTATACATTTGCTAATAAAACCTTGTCGGGGCGTCACCGTACGCAGCATTATCTTGTCGGTTATGTATGCAATTATGTCAATCAAATGTTTAATCTGCTGAGTATTTGCATCCTGCTAAAAAGTTGCACCGTCATCTTTTTATTAAACTGTTCTTAAACAGTCGTTTTTAGCGAGTACACTTTATGTACTTAACCATTTAGGCAATCGTTTTGTATAGGCTATTATGTGATTGCATAGAATCGCTACTTTATACTCGAAGAGTCAAAAATATTAAAATTATAAGCAGTGCTACAACTTAACACAGAATGTCGGGTTTGTATGACAGTAATAAATATTGCATATATTTTTTACATAATAAACCCTTTTAGGCTTCTGTTGAGCAACCCAATTTTTATAAATCAATAAATTAGAACAAGGAAGCTCAAGTTGCTTCATGAAAATGAAAATTAAGGAAGCTACAAGTTAACACAGAATGTTGGTAATAATAAATTTGCAGATTACTAATATTTAATGTTTCTCAGCATCATTAATTTGCTTGCCTGCATTATACATATTCTTTCTAGATTCTAGAATCTGGAGCATACTGTCACCTTAAAACTTCCTTGAAAGGTAATTTTGCATTTATGAGAAAAGATTGATGAATGTGAATGAAGCGAAAGAAGTTTGCAACGATAGATAGTAGCAAGTGGAAAGATGTGATCTCTGCCTACCCCTCCGGAAAAAAGGCGTGATGATAGTATGTATGTATGAAGATACAGTTTTTTTTTCCATCTCACCATATTTCTCGTTATCCATTTTTTTTTAAATCGCCTAACGTGTCGTTTTTCAGACGCGGATGCAGTCTCTACGGACGATGCACAACAGCACCATCAGCGAGACCTTCCGGTACATGGTGCAGCGGGAGGGCTTGCTCAGGTGAGAAAATCTGCCAACTGGGAGTCGAACTCTAATTGTTTGCTGTAAAAGTCAGCTAAGGGATTCGAGGGTTTCAGTATTGTAATTTAAGCAATGGGCTGACAACCTGTCACTAGCAATATACAGATCCATCTGGAATAGCCCTCAAAATTTGTCAGACGTGGAGGAACGACCTATGTTTAGGTTATTTGCGATCTACCTACCCCATTAGGGATGGAGGCGTGATTGTATGTATGTTACTTAGGTAACAAGAAAGCGTAGCCTAGCCTAGCTTAGCCTTTGAAGGCCTGCAACACTAGAAGCAAAACCTACGCGTTGCCAAATCTAATCGTTTCTCAACAATCAAGAGCATGAAACATTTTTGTGTGGGCAATGGGCCCGATTCGTAACCATCCCGATTGAACTAAATCTCAACCAAAATTATTGCCATCCCGTTCTGTTCTCTCATGATAGAAAAGGACAGGTATGGTATGGACTTATATTAGTTAAGTCGCGTATTTTGCAACCTCGAATTGCTACCAATGGTAGACTTGCTCCCACTCTGCAGATTTCTACCAGGCAAAACAAAAAAAATCAGCACCGAGGCCACTCACAAAACATATGTCAATCGATGGATAAAAATAACATAAGATATAAAATGTACATATTTAAAAACCATTCCTTAGCAGATGTGAGATCCGCAAAAAATCTCTTGGTAGGACTAGTTACTTGTAGGTTTGATAGATAGAAGTATTCACATCTACGTTTCGACCCTATACATACGAGGTTCTTCATCTTCTTCTTCAGATTGTTCTTCTCTCCTGATGAAGATCCTCGTCTCGTATAGGGTCGAAACGTCGAGGTAAATACCTCGTATCAAACCTACAAGTAACTAGTCCTACCAAGAGATTTTTTGCGGATCTCACATCTGCTAAGGAATGGTTTTTAAATATGTACATTTTATATCTTATGTTATTTTTATCCATCGATTGACATATGTTTTGTGAGTGGCCTCGGTGCTGATTTTTTTTGTTTTGCCTGGTAGAAATCTGCAGAGTGGGAGCAAGTCTACCATTGGTAGCAATTCGAGGTTGCAAAATACGCGACTTAACTAATATAAGTCCATACCATACCTGTCCTTTTCTATCATGAGAGAACAGAACGGGATGGCAATAATTTTGGTTGAGATTTAGTTCAATCGGGATGGTTACGAATCGGGCCCATTGCCCACACAAAAATGTTTCATGCTCTTGATTGTTGAGAAACGATTAGATTTGGCAACGCGTAGGTTTTGCTTCTAGTGTTGCAGGCCTTCAAAGGCTAAGCTAGGCTAGGCTACGCTTTCTTGTTACCTAAGTAACATACATACAATCACGCCTCCATCCCTAATGGGGTAGGTAGATCGCAAATAACCTAAACATAGGTCGTTCCTCCACGTCTGACAAATTTTGAGGGCTATTCCAGATGGATCTGTATATTGCTAGTGACAGGTTGTCAGCCCATTGCTTAAATTACAATACTGAAACCCTCGAATCCCTTAGCTGACTTTTACAGCAAACAATTAGAGTTCGACTCCCAGTTGGCAGATTTTCTCACCTGAGCAAGCCCTCCCGCTGCACCATGTACCGGAAGGTCTCGCTGATGGTGCTGTTGTGCATCGTCCGTAGAGACTGCATCCGCGTCTGAAAAACGACACGTTAGGCGATTTAAAAAAAAATGGATAACGAGAAATATGGTGAGATGGAAAAAAAAACTGTATCTTCATACATACATACTATCATCACGCCTTTTTTCCGGAGGGGTAGGCAGAGATCACATCTTTCCACTTGCTACTATCTATCGTTGCAAACTTCTTTCGCTTCATTCACATTCATCAATCTTTTCTCATAAATGCAAAATTACCTTTCAAGGAAGTTTTAAGGTGACAGTATGCTCCAGATTCTAGAATCTAGAAAGAATATGTATAATGCAGGCAAGCAAATTAATGATGCTGAGAAACATTAAATATTAGTAATCTGCAAATTTATTATTACCAACATTCTGTGTTAACTTGTAGCTTCCTTAATTTTCATTTTCATGAAGCAACTTGAGCTTCCTTGTTCTAATTTATTGATTTATAAAAATTGGGTTGCTCAACAGAAGCCTAAAAGGGTTTATTATGTAAAAAATATATGCAATATTTATTACTGTCATACAAACCCGACATTCTGTGTTAAGTTGTAGCACTGCTTATAATTTTAATATTTTTGACTCTTCGAGTATAAAGTAGCGATTCTATGCAATCACATAATAGCCTATACAAAACGATTGCCTAAATGGTTAAGTACATAAAGTGTACTCGCTAAAAACGACTGTTTAAGAACAGTTTAATAAAAAGATGACGGTGCAACTTTTTAGCAGGATGCAAATACTCAGCAGATTAAACATTTGATTGACATAATTGCATACATAACCGACAAGATAATGCTGCGTACGGTGACGCCCCGACAAGGTTTTATTAGCAAATGTATAATTTCCTCAGATCACCGTGAAAAAATGCTACCAGCTTGTTTGAGCTGCATCATTTTTACAAATAACCAACAATAACAGACACAACTGTCGCGCCTTAATAACATAGTAGCGTTGTCTGAGAGGGTTTATAACAAGAGACTGGAACTAGAGATGTCAGAGTAAACAGAAATGGTGCCGGCGTGGGTAGTGGTGGCGGCGTGCGTGATGGCGGCGTTGCCCGCGCGCGCCATGGACGACGAGATGGCGGAACTGGCCAAGATGGTGCGCGACAACTGCGCGGGCGAAATCGGCGTCGATATGGCGCTGTTGACAGCCGTCGACGGCGGAGCGGACTTGATGCCGGACCCTAAGCTGAAATGCTACATCAAATGCACCATGGAGACCGCTGGCATGTATTCCGATGGAATAGTAGACGTTGAAGCAGTATTAGCTCTTCTCCCGGATGAGTTCCGTTCGCGCAACGAGCCCAGCATTCGCAAGTGCGACACACAGAAGGGTGCTGATGACTGCGACACCGCCTTCCAGACGCAGGCGTGTTGGCAGAAGGCCAACAAGAAGGATTATTTCCTCATCTAAACATGTGGTTACCATCACAGCCTTGCAGGATAGTGTCTACAAACAAATTGATATGTATTTTTCCTTCCTA
>JARACY010006113.1:0-18812 GCA_029255725.1 Scrobipalpa atriplicella
AGTGCTGGCACATCTGCGATAAACTAGTATTCCCGTGGTAAAAATAGTACATTGTTTAACGAGTGGAGAACATGACCGATTCCCACGAGGGTGTAGTTTGAGGCCCGAAGCGCAGCTGAGGGCCTCAATACACACGAGTTGGGAATCGCATTTTCTTCCGAGTTAAACATAGTGCTTTTTATACTACACCTATGAGGAAAATATAGTTAAAAATCCTTGTAAAATAAAGAATGATATCACTTACATGAGAAGATATCTTAAGAACATTTGAAGTGTCATCATCCATTCGAACAGAACACAAACAAACAAAACACATAATAAATACAATTACACATTACATAGAAAACACTAAAAACCTTATTTACATTGAATAAGTCACATAAATCAAAGAACGAAAAAGAATTCGCGCGGACATGTTGATTTTACCATATTTTTTTTTACTTAAAAATATAAAAGAGGCAAATGAAGCTAAGCACATACTGCCAAAAATGTAAGTGGCCAGTATCATTTTGTGGGCTTCGAGATACAAACTTTTTGTGTTTTGGCATCCGCCTGTTTCTAGTTTTGAATTATGAATTTAAAAAAAAATAAAGCAGGGGAGAAAATACTTTCTCCCCTAGGGGAGAAAGTAAATCCCATATATTTTTGCCGCCCGCATATTCGTTCGCTTGGATTTACGTACTTTCTTCCCTTTTTTCAAGTAAGAACTAATATACTTTCCGAATAGGTGTAGTATAAAAACTGAAATCGTTACTGTAAATGTTATGAAATAGCTTTCCACCCGCGGTTTCAACCGCATTTTCACGTGGGAATGAAATATATTCCCGCGGTAAAAAGTAACCTAGGTCCAAGTCAGAGTCGCAGGTAGACTTTTCTATTAATTTTAATAACGTCAAACATAAAAAAAATATGAAGAGTAAGAAACTGAAAATTCGCGACGGGTAGGATTTGAACCTGCGACCTTCGGGTGCCGTTTCATTACTCTTCCAAATAAGCTAATTTATCACTTTTCATGTTTATGAAATAAAATAGCCTTGTAAGTGTAAAATTCCTATTTCCTACCTTATCACAATTCTAATTACCCCCAAGGTGACCACACGACCATATGGCCAGCGGCACGTGGACAGGCTTCGTCTCAGGTTTCGCAGGACTTCAATTAATTGCCCTTAACCCTTTCGCTGCCTGATCGAGCGTGTAATGCCGTAATGAGGTAAAATTTACAAGCTCGGATTACAGTTGTAATATTACGCGGAATTTAGGAATTGTTGTTGTAGGTTATTTTTAACCGACTTCCAAAACAAAAGGAGGCGGTTCTCAATTCGTCGTGAACTTTTATTATGGATATTATTATTTTTTTTTTTTATGTATGTTCACCGATTACTCAAAAACGCCTGAACCGATTTCAGAAATTCTTTTTTTGTTTGAAAGAGTATACTTCCAGGTGGTCCCATAATAATCTCGCCAGGATCTGACTATGGAATCCATGAGGAATTGAGGGAACTCCTCAAATTTTATAGGCACACATATAGTGATTTTGATATTTTAAGTAATGTGTCAAGCATATACATTCAGAATATAAAATTTGGTGAAGTGGAGCTGATGAATCGAAGACCTGGAGTACATTAATATTTTTTATGTATGTTCACCGATTACTCAAAAACGCCTGGACCGATTTCAGAACCTCTTTTTTCGTTTGAAAGAGTATACTTCCCAGGTGGTCCCATAATAATTTCGCCAGGATCTGATTATGGAATCCATAAGGAATTGAGAGAACTCCTTAAATTTTATAGGCACACATATAGTGATTTCGATATTTTTAGTAATGTGTCAAGCAATTACATTCAGAATATAAAATTTGGTGAAGTGGAGCTGATGAATTGAAAACCTGGAGCACATTAATTGGAACCAGCTAAACTGTTATAGATACGAAGAAGCCGCCTTTGCAAAATATGTTTGGTGTTATTAGCACTCTCTGTTGAGATATAAAACATTCAAAGACTTAACCTAATGTGGAACCCTAAGTGCCTGACTAATCTATAAGAGATACGCAGAAACTGCGATGACAAAAAATAATCAGTAGACGAGCAATTTCTGATGACATACAAAAATTGAAGGTCAAGAGTACCCAATGTGGAACTTAAGAGTCCAGCTAATCTATCAAAAATACGCAGGAACGGTAATAGAAAGAAATATTCAGTGTGACAAGTACTTTCTGATGTAGGTAATATTAAAATTTAAGGTCTGGAGTATCCAATGCTTTAAGAGCCCGTCTATAGAAATTATTTTTTAATAATGAATGGAGTATAGTAACAGAACAAATTCGTTCTTTGGTTTCTTTATATGCTACATCTTGCTCATAACGCAAGTAAACGTATCATTCAGGTTGAGAGATTGAAAAAATAATGTCTTTGTATCATGCACTTTGCACTGAGCAAAATGAGCTACTGAGCTAAATGAGCGATTAATATCCTTTTCAATGAGTGATAGCGCGCACCTCTGAAAGTTATTCATCTTGTTGATGTAATGAAACTCAAATTATCCTATTAAGCCTGCTACACACATGCCGCAATTAATTTTTTAGTGGAAGTAGTTTCTTTGTGTGGGAATTAAGGGGATGATGGAACATAAATAAACTAAAAAGTAATAAATAAAAGGTTATTTAAAAAAATCAATGACCGCCTTCCATGCCTTCCTAATACGCACTAAAAGGTAACAAATAATTGTTTTGATCAACTCCCACTTACTTTAAAATATTATATAATTAGAACACATACATAATTATTGTTGTTAATTTTGGAGTCGACGCCAGTCCAGCCAAGCTCTTTATAGTAAATTTTCTACAATTGACGAATTATATATATCTATCGTTACAACTTAAATAACAACGCTACTTTGTTAACCATGGCTGGCGTCGACTCCACAATTAACAACAATAATTATGTATGTGTTCTAATTATATAATATTTTAAAGTAAGTGGGAGTTGATCAAAACAATTATTTGTTACCTTTTAGTGCGTATTAGGAAGGCATGGAAGGCGGTCATTGATTTTTTTAAATAACCTTTTATGTATTACGCGTTAGATCGAATGTCTGAAATTTGATAGGGCTTATTGTATACGCGGTTTGATTAACATGTTAGTTAATTGCATAATAGCTACATTATTCAAATAATTTTGACAATGTATGTTGTCATAATATTATAATGTCATCAGGTAATTCATTCACATTTGAAATTCGGGAAAAGGCTAGGAATATGAAAACATCCCTAAATTAATTTTCCCGAATCTCACGGGGTCGGCTACCTAATCTAGGAATGGGTTTGGAATTTTATTGTATCGGGTCTTAGCACGATTGCTTTTGGATATGTATAAAGAGACCTCTGTCTGCCCAACGTTTCGATTGAGATGCATCAATCGTGGGGTCATTTAGCGGTTGCAATTGAGCCCTAGCTAGATTCTTCATTGAAAATGTACACCTAGTTTGTTACTATTACTAGTGAGAACAGTTAATGTTCCTCTGAAAGCATTTCGGTGTAAGGTAACCCAATACCCTACCTCATAGATCTTCTCGAGGTATTGAAGGGGTGATAGCTGAGTGCTATTCTGTGTTCAGGCAGAAGGGATGTTAGGTTCGTATTTATAAAGCGATCTCAAGATTGAGAGCAATATTGAGTTTGGATTTGACAGGTCGTTTTGTACTGAAATGACATTTCTGATACAAACTCAAATTCGCTGTCACTCTTGAGAGCTGATTATAAATACGACCCCTTAGTCTCAACATCAACTCATTATACAGGAAACGCGTTAGCACAATACAACTGTTTCTTAGGCATATCTAACGTAAAAGAAGAGAGTCCCATTTTTGAGGGCACAACGGTGGTTTCATAGGATTCCCATATTTGACATTGAAGGCAATTTTGGCGTCGCAGATTATATGATACTTAAATAATATAAGTACATACCTGTAATTTTTTATCATCAAGAGAGAAAATAAAGGAAGAACATTGACTTCATCAATCTTGTTAACTACATATTTATAATCTTAAACAAAAGTAAAGTTACTGTGATCGAATATGCAAGACTCGAGATAAATAAAACCAACTACCTTGAACTTAAAGTTTATAAGCGAAAGGGTTAAGGGCAATTAATTGAAGTCCTGCGAAACCTGAGACGAAGCCTGTCCACGTGCCGCTGGCCATATGGTCGTGTGGTCACCTTGGGGGTAATTAGAATTGTGATAAGGTAGGAAATAGGAATTTTACACTTACAAGGCTATTTTATTTCATAAACATGAAAAGTGATAAATTAGCTTATTTGGAAGAGTAATGAAACGGCACCCGAAGGTCGCAGGTTCAAATCCTACCCGTCGCGAATTTTCAGTTTCTTACTCTTCATATTTTTTTTATGTTTGACGTTATTAAAATTAATAGAAAAGTCTACCTGCGACTCTGACTTGGACCTAGGTTACTTTTTACCGCGGGAATATATTTCATTCCCACGTGAAAATGCGGTTGAAACCGCGGGTGGAAAGCTATTTCATAACATTTACAGTAACGATTTCAGTTTTTATACTACACCTATTCGGAAAGTATATTAGTTCTTACTTGAAAAAAGGGAAGAAAGTACGTAAATCCAAGCGAACGAATATGCGGGCGGCAAAAATATATGGGATTTACTTTCTCCCCTAGGGGAGAAAGTATTTTCTCCCCTGCTTTATTTTTTTTTAAATTCATAATTCAAAACTAGAAACAGGCGGATGCCAAAACACAAAAAGTTTGTATCTCGAAGCCCACAAAATGATACTGGCCACTTACATTTTTGGCAGTATGTGCTTAGCTTCATTTGCCTCTTTTATATTTTTAAGTAAAAAAAATATGGTAAAATCAACATGTCCGCGCGAATTCTTTTTCGTTCTTTGATTTATGTGACTTATTCAATGTAAATAAGGTTTTTAGTGTTTTCTATGTAATGTGTAATTGTATTTATTATGTGTTTTGTTTGTTTGTGTTCTGTTCGAATGGATGATGACACTTCAAATGTTCTTAAGATATCTTCTCATGTAAGTGATATCATTCTTTATTTTACAAGGATTTTTAACTATATTTTCCTCATAGGTGTAGTATAAAGCACTATGTTTAACTCGGAAGAAAATGCGATTCCCAACTCGTGTGTATTGAGGCCCTCAGCTGCGCTTCGGGCCTCAAACTACACCCTCGTGGGAATCGGTCATGTTCTCCACTCGTTAAACAATGTACTATTTTTACCACGGGAATACTAGTTTATCGCAGATGTGCCAGCACTTGGGGCAGATCCAAGCGAACAAATTACTAAACACCCGGTATTAAAGTTCATATAATATTATAAAACAAAGAAAAAGAAACTGCCGGTAGAGTAGTGTTGTCGGTTAGCTCGTGCCGCGACATATGCTCTCAAAGGCGCGTGCGCGTGCGCAGCCCCGTGTCGGGTTACTTGTGATTGTGACGTCATTATGAGCATTTATAGTATTGTGGCTACTGGACTATAATGTAGGGTTACTTGTGGGTTACTCGATATCATTATGGGTTTCGGTGTACAAAATAGCCATGTTGACTGGGTGGCTAAAAAAATTCAAAACGTTTATACTTAAAACTGATGGCTAAAATATTCTGGATCTCATTCACCATTTGAAAAAATATGTACATTTAGATTTAATAGTCGAGTTAAAAATGTAGAAGTTACTGATTTGAGTAGTCAATATTTACAAGCCAGTGACGTCATAACTTACAATTTTCATACAAAAAAGCGTTTTGAAATTTCATAAAAAGTTGCTGATTTGACTAGTAGGAAAATAGCCTATTGGAAAAGGTAATGTGAAAACAATATTGTTATGATAGCAGACTTTATGATCAAGTTTTTGTTTAATTTGGTTTAATTTTCTATCGAATAAAGTTTATGTAAGTTTTTCTTTATAACATAGATTTATCCACTCGTGCGTCATCACATCATAAACACTTTACATGTGCTAATTTGTAACCAACAATATTATGATTGTACCGAAATCCTAATTCTCAATTCTCGTGTCTCGAGTCAGCAGAAACAGATGGTCTGATGGTGGTGTGATTCAGTTATCATTCGATTGTTGTTAAAATTGCTGACTTGTAATATAAATATGACGCGGAGAAGCCGCGATCATGTTTGTATTTCCGACGAAATCTTGCACAAAAATTCAAATGGTGGGAATTCGTATACACGTTGCACGATGCTTCGGTATTTACCTCTTTTTGCAATAGTTACTGTTAAACCTTGTACTTGAAAGCTAAGACAAACATATCCGCTATTCTAAAACTTTGACATCGTGCCTTTTACTACTTTTGTGTAAAAATATACCTACTATTACCAAGAACACAAAGTTAAAAAGTACTTATACTTATTTAAGTACCTACTTATTGCGAACTGCTTCAAATAAGTTATCGTTGTTTTAATGTTTTATGTGTACAAAAATATTTTAATCAAATGACAAGAACGTTTTGAACGGAAATAATAGGTATTATAGAATCTACGGAGGTAAAATAACATTTCCGTCGCATCTAGTCTCAAAGAGAGTAAGTAGTACATGCAAATCCCCAAGCCTAGTAGGCATTGCCTACGTAGACTAAGATACGAGCCTCATCCAATATTCATCTGAAGTCGCGGTTCAGGCGTTTTTGAGTAATCGGTGAACATACATAAAAAAAAAAAATAATAATATCCATAATAAAAGTTCACGACGAATTGAGAACCGCCTCCTTTTGTTTTGGAAGTCGGTTAAAAATAACCTACAACAACAATTCCTAAATTCCGCGTAATATTACAACTGTAATCCGAGCTTGTAAATTTTACCTCATTACGGCATTACACGCTCGATCAGGCAGCGAAAGGGTTAAGGGCAATTAATTGAAGTCCTGCGAAACCTGAGACGAAGCCTGTCCACGTGCCGCTGGCCATATGGTCGTGTGGTCACCTTGGGGGTAATTAGAATTGTGATAAGGTAGGAAATAGGAATTTTACACTTACAAGGCTATTTTATTTCATAAACATGAAAAGTGATAAATTAGCTTATTTGGAAGAGTAATGAAACGGCACCCGAAGGTCGCAGGTTCAACTACCTCGCGCGACTTGGTGCAGTTTCATTACTCTTCATATTTTTTTTATGTTTGACGTTATTAAAATTAATAGAAAAGTCTACCTGCGACTCTGACTTGGACCTAGGTTACTTTTTACCGCGGGAATATATTTCATTCCCACGTGAAAATGCGGTTGAAACCGCGGGTGGAAAGCTATTTCATAACATTTACAGTAACGATTTCAGTTTTTATACTACACCTATTCGGAAAGTATATTAGTTCTTACTTGAAAAAAGGGAAGAAAGTACGTAAATCCAAGCGAACGAATATGCGGGCGGCAAAAATATATGGGATTTACTTTCTCCCCTAGGGGAGAAAGTATTTTCTCCCCTGCTTTATTTTTTTTTAAATTCATAATTCAAAACTAGAAACAGGCGGATGCCAAAACACAAAAAGTTTGTATCTCGAAGCCCACAAAATGATACTGGCCACTTACATTTTTGGCAGTATGTGCTTAGCTTCATTTGCCTCTTTTATATTTTTAAGTAAAAAAAATATGGTAAAATCAACATGTCCGCGCGAATTCTTTTTCGTTCTTTGATTTATGTGACTTATTCAATGTAAATAAGGTTTTTAGTGTTTTCTATGTAATGTGTAATTGTATTTATTATGTGTTTTGTTTGTTTGTGTTCTGTTCGAATGGATGATGACACTTCAAATGTTCTTAAGATATCTTCTCATGTAAGTGATATCATTCTTTATTTTACAAGGATTTTTAACTATATTTTCCTCATAGGTGTAGTATAAAGCACTATGTTTAACTCGGAAGAAAATGCGATTCCCAACTCGTGTGTATTGAGGCCCTCAGCTGCGCTTCGGGCCTCAAACTACACCCTCGTGGGAATCGGTCATGTTCTCCACTCGTTAAACAATGTACTATTTTTACCACGGGAATACTAGTTTATCGCAGATGTGCCAGCACTTGGGGCAGATCCAAGCGAACAAATTACTAAACACCCGGTATTAAAGTTCATATAATATTATAAAACAAAGAAAAAGAAACTGCCGGTAGAGTAGTGTTGTCGGTTAGCTCGTGCCGCGACATATGCTCTCAAAGGCGCGTGCGCGTGCGCAGCCCCGTGTCGGGTTACTTGTGATTGTGACGTCATTATGAGCATTTATAGTATTGTGGCTACTGGACTATAATGTAGGGTTACTTGTGGGTTACTCGATATCATTATGGGTTTCGGTGTACAAAATAGCCATGTTGACTGGGTGGCTAAAAAAATTCAAAACGTTTATACTTAAAACTGATGGCTAAAATATTCTGGATCTCATTCACCATTTGAAAAAATATGTACATTTAGATTTAATAGTCGAGTTAAAAATGTAGAAGTTACTGATTTGAGTAGTCAATATTTACAAGCCAGTGACGTCATAACTTACAATTTTCATACAAAAAAGCGTTTTGAAATTTCATAAAAAGTTGCTGATTTGACTAGTAGGAAAATAGCCTATTGGAAAAGGTAATGTGAAAACAATATTGTTATGATAGCAGACTTTATGATCAAGTTTTTGTTTAATTTGGTTTAATTTTCTATCGAATAAAGTTTATGTAAGTTTTTCTTTATAACATAGATTTATCCACTCGTGCGTCATCACATCATAAACACTTTACATGTGCTAATTTGTAACCAACAATATTATGATTGTACCGAAATCCTAATTCTCAATTCTCGTGTCTCGAGTCAGCAGAAACAGATGGTCTGATGGTGGTGTGATTCAGTTATCATTCGATTGTTGTTAAAATTGCTGACTTGTAATATAAATATGACGCGGAGAGCCGCGATCATGTTTGTATTTCCGACGAAATCTTGCACAAAAATTCAAATGGTGGGAATTCGTATACACGTTGCACGATGCTTCGGTATTTACCTCTTTTTGCAATAGTTACTGTTAAACCTTGTACTTGAAAGCTAAGACAAACATATCCGCTATTCTAAAACTTTGACATCGTGCCTTTTACTACTTTTGTGTAAAAATATACCTACTATTACCAAGAACACAAAGTTAAAAAGTACTTATACTTATTTAAGTACCTACTTATTGCGAACTGCTTCAAATAAGTTATCGTTGTTTTAATGTTTTATGTGTACAAAAATATTTTAATCAAATGACAAGAACGTTTTGAACGGAAATAATAGGTATTATAGAATCTACGGAGGTAAAATAACATTTCCGTCGCATCTAGTCTCAAAGAGAGTAAGTAGTACATGCAAATCCCCAAGCCTAGTAGGCATTGCCTACGTAGACTAAGATACGAGCCTCATCCAATATTCATCTGAAGTCGCGGTTCAGGCTCTGTGAATTTCAAATAGCTCACTAGAAACCCCTAGTCTCCATGTTACCTTCACGTCAGCAGTGAAATATTCAACTTCATGCGGAATATTAAAATATTAGACACATGTGGAAATCTAAAAGTGTAATGCGAAGTTCTTGGAAGGGAAGCCGGTGGATAAATGTAACAATCTTTTTATAGACGCACATGAATTTTAATTTATAGAGACCTACTTGTACTTTACATATTGAACATTACATTACATATTGAACTAATTGTGACTCATTGCAGAATTTATTGCACATCATTATCAAATACTTATACTTATTTAAAAATTATAGATTACGACTGAGTACTTCCTTAACCTTTCGCTAAAGGTGAAATAAGTAATTAAATAATGAGACACGTCAGCCAAAGTAAAAGTTCACTGGGTTACTATCAAATAAATAGTTCATCAAAATTGATATACCCCGAAATGTAACTTAACTTTTCTACCTTACAAAACGTCGTAGAAATCTTGTAAACTTTTATACCTATTATGTATAGGTATAATTATTGATTCTAGAATTTGGCATAACATAAAACGGCGTAGAAATCTAGTAAACTTATTAATTATGCATATTTTTGATTTTGGAATACGCTGTCCGTTAATGAGCCACTGCGCGGGACCGAGCGAGGGTCCCAGTAGACGCGGCAGGGCAGGTGGCGGTTCCGGCTGGATGCGCGCGCCCCTTGCGCCCCGTGCGCCCGCGCAACATGCCCGCTGCGGTCACCCGTGCCATACGCGTCGCGGACACCAGGCAGGGGGCAAGATATGGCTTTGAACCGACCGATAAGACACTCCTGTGCCATATGTAAATTAGGCGCCAAAAATATGTTTACGAATTAAAGAAAACGTGGCTGGCTACCCGGCTAGAAAGTTTTTTTGGAACATTTTACTATTGACCAAAGACAGTAGCGTTTATCAAAATATGTCGACTACACTTAACTAAAGAAATATTCAGTAAGTACTCAAATCATCCCAAAATAACTCATTTTTCCTGAAAAACAAATAACATATCATTACGTAAAAGTGTTTCTCCGAAAACCAGCAAATTATTCCAAAATTTGTATCGAAAATACATCGCATCGAATGCAAGTACTTTTTTAAGCAAAAACAGGGTCGATAACCTCCAGTTTCATTCCGATTTGAAAACATCTCATGAAAATTTTATGTCTCTAAAACTTCGGCTGAATCCTTCAATCACGTTTTTAAATCCGTGAACGGAAAAATTAAAGCAGCTTACCCGTTAGTAAGTTAGCATAAGTAAGTGCAAATGATACTTAGAATTGTATATGAGGGACAAATCGAGAAAAATGCATATACAGAATGCTTCTTTCAGCTGATAACAAGGCCAGAAAAACGCAAGCTATTTTCTACGGTACAAAAAGATAAAAACATAAAAATTGCCTCATTTCTGTTTATTGCACAACTATGGCTAAAAAACACTAGTTTGTATGACACGATTATATTGAATAATTTTATGGAAACTGGTAAAGTTCTACATGAACCTTCTCTAACTACAATATCATCCAATATAACATATCGAGACGGGAAAGAGAAATGTAGAGAAAATGCAAACATGAAAATTAAAAAAGGTCAAAGGTAGTTGAGTTTGCGAAGTAGACTAGAAAATGCTAGCTCCATCTGTAGTAAAAACAAATAATGCTTATTTTTTGTTTATTTTAAAACACCCTATATGACTAAGCCTTTACTCAGTGTTAAGCTTACATTACAGGAATGATCTGTAGGCGCCACACAGATATTTGTAATTCTGATAGGCGCGTCCTTCGCCTGCCCTTGCGGTACCCACATCCGCTGGCGCCCCACTGTTTACTATAAGGGATTTGCAACATTTAACATAATAAGTAGCTAACGAGACCTTAAAAACATATTGGCATTGCCATACACCAAGGTTACTTGCCAGACTCTATATAGCGAAGCCTAATAATGTTAAAAGAAAAGCCCGGGTCACTAACAAATTAGCCAAAGGGGCAGTAATAAAAACCCCTAATCACTGCAAAAAAACCGAGCTTACTAAGTTTTATTTTGATAAAACAATTTTTATCGGATTTAAGTTGTGTTTTATTTATTTTGATTTTCCTACGTTTCGGACCCTTTCCAGGGGCCCTGGTCGCGCGAGACTTAAGGTATTGTAAGGTAAGGTAATAGTTTTATTAAAATAAGTTACAGTTCTCAGAAAACGTGTGACGTCTTACTAAGTATTTAGTTGCAACACATCACAAGCCATAATATAATATCGCTGACGCCAGTAGTATAGCAGCCAGGTGTTCCGCGTGTTTTCATAATTCCTCCATTATTATGAATTAATTAGTGAGGTAGGTACTAAGGCCCGTATTTATAATCAGCTCTCAAGAGTGACAGCGAGTTTGAGTTCGTATCAGAAACGTCTTTCCAATACAAAATGACCTGTCAAATCCGCACTCAATATTGCTCTCATTCTTGAGATGGCTTTATAAATACGAGCCTAAGTAGCTCAAACACATTTATCATTGCATCTGATCCTTTTATCGCGTTGTATAATATTTGTAATGAACAGTACAAACAATGTGCAAGGCTAACAGTATCTATCTACAGTAATGCAGTGTTTAATGTGCATATGTGTCCTTGAATCTTCTGGCTCAAAACGCTACATCTTCAACTCTGTTTCCGTCATCTCTGTGCTAGACTCCAGCAGCTAGAGTCAACTAGTTACTATTTTTTTTTATTTGAACAAATGTAATTTTCTGTAAACGTGGACCAAAATCCAACATCTTTGACAGTAACAAATATTGGACGAAATATTTCTGTCAAATATCTTGACTTCCTTAGAAACAAGTACACTCTAAAGCAAAAATAACAAAAGCAATTCATTGAACTAATCATAACATAAATAACAAAGATAAGGCTGCCTATTCCAAGCAAACCTTCTATTTCTTAGAAAATATGGTTATTTTCCGAGGTCGCGTGCTTTAGAGGTATTGAGTCGATATAACCCTTGAAATCCTAATAAATATTTCTAACCAGTCTTTGACACTTTGAACTTGACATTGGGCACACGACTTAAAACTTGAAAATACCTACATACGATCTGAACTGTACAAGAACTTGTAGATAAGGCACTCACAACAAAGAAACTGCAAATAAGTAGTACCTATCGTAATAAGAGTAATTTCTACATTACCAAATGGGTGAATATAATCCTGTAAAATTGTAAGTTAATAAAAGATTAATGAACCTGCATTTGTAGGTATTTACTTATAACGCGATTTTCACGCAAACCTAGGAAGTTACTAGTGCCTATCTGTTCTTTTTTTACGAATGTTGGTGCTGATTCGACCTATTAATACAATTGAAACTCTCACACTTTTTTTGTTTGACAGAGTTTGGAGAGAGCTCCCTACTACATCAGACAATGTGTAGTCTGGTGGTTAATCCGATCCTAAGCAAATATGAGATAACTAAACTAGATAAGGTATCGTACGAGTGGACGCGAGCGAGCGGCACGTCGGCGCTTCCTACATGTATTGTATCTTGTAGCTTGTAGGGCACCTTCCGACAAGGACGACACAAACCGTGTCACAATGTCACAGTGGAGTACATCGGGTACATTAAAAAAGCCGTCGTATGAGGCATCACGCCATAGATTAGGGCACTTATTTACACTGGGGCTTAGGAACCGCTGCGAACCCAGATAGCTACACCGCGGGCAATTTCTAAAATTTTAAACCAATGCTTTTCTAAAGACTATTAATTTTGTAATGAAACAAATCAGTAGAAAAAGGGTTTTCTAGGCTCTTTAAAATGCTCTGCTAACCTCGATTTAGCTAGAGGCACAGATGTCAACTTTTTTTTCTCCTTTTTCATACAGATGCTTCATGTCATTTGCTATGTTTCCTACTTCGGATGTTTTTTATCTACCGTCTGTGTAAAATCTCTTCAAGACGCGCCCCTCGATGATCGTACGATATGTGACGTCACAATGTCCTTCCGATCGCGCCACGCGGTTTTTTTGCTCGATAAGGATAACACTTTGTAGATTAGTATTATGCTATGACGTTATCAAACGCTGTCGATATACTTACTACAAGTAACTGAAATAATAATTAAAATTCCCATACGCTTGTAACCACAGAATTTAAAATCAGAATGGGTTTTTTTCTGGGAATTTTTATTTTGGTTGCTAACTGAATTACACCTAATAGAATATTTTCCTTGTAATATTCCTTGTTTAATTTTAATACATTATATTAGTTTGACCTATATTTTAATGTACCCCTATTTTCTATTATAACAGATACGTTACACCGACAGTCAATGTTAATGATGCTCAAATACACTAAAACCATAGAGACGATTTCACAAAACACTTCCACAAATAAATTGCAAGTGTGGCTTTCAAATGGATCCAGCCATAAAATAGGGTAAAAGCACAATTTACGGTCCTACATGATCCGATATTGGCTATTGAACAAACATGCACCAAATGGTAATATTGGTAACACAGTGTTACTGAGGGGTGCCGACCTGTCGCTGGTAGTACCATCCACCCTGAACCACCCTTGAGTTTAAACATACAATAATTTTAAAGTCCAATGATTCCTAAAATGACGTTTATTGTCATCATACATAAGATATACGAAATAAGATATTTTTTTATTGAAATGATCGATATTGAAAAAAAACTGACTGAGATACAAATGGAAAGGTGCATTTATTTTTCGACTATTATTATCAGTAAATATCGTAGTTTAGTATCCGATATAATGCTGTCATCCGATACAGTCCTGTTAGTTTTGAATAGGGTAGTTTCCCTCCTTATGTAGTCTGGAAAAAAGTCTTCCTTCATATCGAGGCTAATATTAATTTTTGCTGACGGTGGTGTTCCGGATTGTACGGATTATATTTAATACTCCAGACCAGACTCATGTTTCGTAGCTTGCGTGATTACTCCCTAATATTCGGTAACACGAGACGCAAGGAGCAAGGAATTCAGGGAATAAGTTGAGCCGTCCTTGAATCTGATTGGCCTGAGTTATCCTGCTTGAGTCGGTATAAAAAGATGCCTATCTTATAGTTCAGAAGCAGACATAAGGTTTTGCCTATTATCGGCCGCACTGCAGCCGACGAAATTACTTGCCTGTACATATACTTTTATATCTTACTAGCTTCAAATAATACTAAATTTGTTCAGATTTAATTTAGGTACTTTTTAAATTATAATTAAGAAAGTTATAGAAAACTAACAGCTTACTTTAAAAATGTTTGCTATTACCTCTATAGTTACGCAATTTTGTATTCCCATTCGTTAAGATTGTAGAGCTGCGCTGGGCGAGTCTGGGAAAACACATCTGTTAGTTAGCCCAACAGCTCTCTCGGGGCAAATTTATTCTCATTTACCTTATTTGAAGCCGACTTTCACATAAATGTATTACCAGTGAATTGAGAAATTATCCCCGTGGTAATTCCCAATGAAATTATATATATTTGTTTTAAATGTGTGAATGAATGAATTGTGGTTTTTCGAATATTTTTTTCGGTATTATGAAAAGTTGATGACGTCATACATGTGCATCCAAATGCAGGGCTGGTTAGCCCTCTGGTCGCCTAGCAACAAGAACCACGCAATCACCGAAAGGGCTCACCTTTATCGATTTACACATATGAAGGGTCTATGAGCGGTTCTGAACACATATAAGTCATGAAATTTAATTAATTTAGATTTTATAATATTTTTTAGTCATTGCGATAAAATCAAACCTATTTTTATCGATAATCTAATTTTTCCAAGTTTTATGTGTCTTGTCAAAGATATTTGACAATAAAGCTCTAATAGCTGGTAGCCTACAAATATAAAGCTAATTTTGATTGATTTTACTAAAAGTTTTAGCCTGAAATTGTTTATTGGTAGTTGTTGACGAATATTATCATCATAATATGGAGATATTGCTCAATGCTTTCTTACTATACCTACGGAGACAATTTCTCGTAGCAACGACATATAAAAAGTTAATTACGTTATAATCCTAGCGTAGTGCGCTGAAGTACACCTCTTTCTTATTACTTCGGCGCTTAAAGTTTCCTCGTAAAATACTTCATTGCATGACTTGAAGTTCACCTTTTAATTGAAGTCGCATATTGCATTACAAAATTATAGAATAATGTGGTACGTTTTTATTATTCAATTTTCTGGTTCTTTTTTCCCAGAAATTACAGCCTGTTTACTAATTAAATAACATGTTAGAATAGAATAGAAAAGTTTTATAAATTTTTATTCATATTCAATCTTAACATAGGATTATACTACTTTGACGTTTATTCATGAAACAATACAAAACTCAACATACCTACAGTAACAAACAGTACCAACAAACAGTAACAGTAACAACAGGTTAATGTTACATAAAGTATACATGAAAACATAATCATTATTTTTATTGAATGTTGTGATCTGTATTGCACAAAAAATGTTAGAGACATAGTCTGTGTTTCCGAATGCATACAACCCCCAACACTTCAAAGTTCGAGTGAAAAGGAAGCTTCTTTGGGTAAGCTCGCTCCATCGTCGACTCAGTCGCTTTCGACCTAGACTGGATTCAAGAGCAAACCGATTTCTAATAAAAAAAATAAAAAAAAATACTGTACCTACAAGTTAATAAACTTTTAGTAGCATTTATTTTTTTGGAGTAGTTTAATTCGTGTAGAGTGGAGCTATGTGACCGTTGAATTTTTAATTTACGAGCGCCTGAAGGTTGTACGTAAAACGACAAGTGTTTATTTAGTACTCGACTGTTATTTTCTACGGTCGAAGCCTTTTTGGAAATAACAATAAAATAAACACTTTCTTGGGTTATTCATTCTTGGTCATATATCATAGCATAACCTAATAACTAATTAACATACAATTTCATTATTTTTAGAGTGACGACGGGACCGTGTTTTTCATACAGCCAGAGACTCTATCTGGACCTCTCAATGGCAAATCTGTAATTGCCTATTACAAGGATTTTGAGATAAGTAAATAAAATTGTCAGAATAAATAAAATAGTCAGATATGAGACCAATACTACACTCACATTATCTGAATCAAAAGCAAGAATCAAGATGGACACTTGCAAGTTGCAATGATGTCATATGAAATATAATTTTAACTCGTAAGCGTAGATTTGAATTTCAATACAGTTTTTCATGGAAATTGTATGGAAAGTAGCGGCGCCGGCTCGCAATGCAATATGTATGTTATATATGTATCGACAGGTTCGCTAAACCAATCAGTGTCAATGCCAAGGAACATAAGCGAGAAACAACTGCCTCAGTGGTCTAGTGGTCTAAGCCGTGGGCTTACGATCCGGAGGTCCTGGGTTCGATTCCCAAAAAATCAGCTGACTGTTGATTTAATTATGAACATAACCACAGCATAACTCATAAACCTTTTTCGTCATTGGTATCCCATTTTTTAAATATGTCCTATCTTTCATGAGTAGTTTAGTCAAGGTTCGCGATCTCTAAATGCGACACTGAAATTACATGGCTACCTGCCTTTCTTCTTTACTATTTTCTTAGATACCATTTATTGCACACGTAATTATTTGGTTACGAATCGCTACGGCGTAGCACTTTCAGCCTACAAGAACAAGTCTACAAACATTGGATGTATACTTTTAAACTCGACAATATTTGGATTCCGTGCTTGGGAGGGCTCGTTAAGCCGTCGGTCACGGTCGCTGTTTTTCGTTAAAGAAACCATGTCAGAGATCTATTAACTGTGCGATTAGGCGGTTTAAATACTCTGACACCAGGGTTGCCTGGGTCAAAAGACTCGAAACCCACACGACAGAAGAAGAAAAACTCGACAATTTGTCAGCAAAATGCGCTATAATAAAACCATTTTTCTTCCACAAAATGAAATAAATTGGACAAATTGCTAACAAGGAAGTTATTTTCGGTGGCGAGTTACGTGGCGAGTCAACACACGTCACGCCGAGTGGTGTTTAATACAGTTTTGATTGATGACATAGCTCGCGTGACCCGAAATATATACGAATAAATAAATAAGGGTTAAATTCTTTTTCTTGACGTATAAACATGGCAATAAATTACCAAGAAATAATGGATGGTTCAAATGATTAAGCATTTCAATATTGATTTCTTAGATTATAGTAATTTACTTGTAGGTTTTGACTATACATTTTAACGTACCGTTTTTTATTATTGTTATTTGGTTTGCACTTGACTCTAACTAACCAGCCTAACTCAGGTGGCTTCATAAAAGCCCTCTACTTACATTTAGGCTCGTATTTATAAAGCGATCTCAACATTGAGAGCAATATTAAGTATGGATATGACAGATAGTTTTGTACTGAAATGACATTTCTGATACGAACTCAAACTCGCTGTCACTCTTGAGTGCTGATTATAAATACGGGCCCTAGTAACTTATTCCGTAAGTCAAGGATTGCGTCAGTTATTATATGAACTACAGTAAACTTCCGACTTGGAATTGGGTTACGCAGCCATTAATAAGCTATGAGTTTAGCGCACCACATATTGAAGGCCTAGTTTTATGTACTAGTGACTAATGCGGGTGGTATAAGGAACAAACGAAACCTTTGCCCCTAAAGCAGAAAAGCATTATTAACAAAATGTTTCTAATAACCGCCGGCTACTAGTATCTCATCTATATTATAATAAAAGCATGTTTTAAAAGCTACATTATTTTAAAAATAAATTTCATTATAAAATTACTTCTTTGTATTTTCTAAATCTTATTGTCGCGGAAAACTACCATCAAAAGTAAATGACGTTTTATGATTATGAAAACTAACTTGTATTAATGAAAATTTCATTTTTATTCCGGTAGGTAATTTACAGACCTAATTGAATATGAGAAATCCTATCGTAAACAATCGAAATCGAAAATAATAAAGTAATATTTTTTCAGTACGGATATATTTCCGTAACCTGGTAATTTCACGCAGTTTATAAGTTACGGAAACTTACGTGTCAGCCGCAACGTTAGTAACACGAAAAAGTAACATTGGTGCCACGTAAAGATAAGTTATACGAGTAACTTTCAAGATGGAAATAGTTTCATGTTCAGTATTTATATCAACCTGTAGGTAACTTTTTGTAGGCTTCTAGGCTTATTTTTCTAATACTATTACTGACTTTACTAAAATTTGGGACTGAAACGGTTTTGACCTCAGCTAAAATGTTAGAATAATATTTTCTTTACACGAATAATCATTTCGGTTTTATTTTTCAGGTTGTTCTGAAACACGTTTTGATCCAAATAAATTATAATAAAATTGTATAATTAAGTAATCTAGCATATTATTGATAATTAATTTTGT